>QKWP01002292.1:0-30289 GCA_003550325.1 Gigaspora rosea
GACAGGGATCTTGTAAGGGGTCAGAGAAGATATGAAGTGGTGTGGAAGTGGAATATTACTTCACTAGAGCGGTTCAGTGTATATTTATTAATTAACAAGAGTATTATTTATTTAGCAAAGATATATTTTATTAATTTAGATAATAATATTCAAGAGATACAATTATTTAAGTATTGGAGGGAGGAGGAAGGGAAGTCTGGGTCTAAGCTAAAAGCTTGTGTGTAGAAGGTCAGAAAGCTAGGGTTTATATATCTTTTGAAAAGTAATAAAACAATAAAGTAATAAAGTAATAAAACAATAAAACAATAAAGTAGTAATGTAATAAAGTAATAAAGTAATAAAGTAATAAAGTAATAAAGTAACACAACTATACAATAATAGAAACACTTAGAATATTCTAGCGTTTAGAATTTAGAAACCTGTTCCATAACACTATATTATTGTAGTGATTTAGTAATAGGGCATCCCTTTGCTTTCCACGTATTATATAGCTCTTATCACTCTCGTGACCTATATTTCGACATATTTATATCTACCTCCCGTAATCGGTTGGAGCTTTAAATTGGCACTATTGTCTATATTGTTTTATCGCTCTCCCACTTCAACCATTATATTTGGTGCTGATTGTGTGGAGTTGAAATAACCCACTTGACCTTTTCTTGTATAAAATCTTAAAATTAATTTACTAGATAAACTAAAGAAAATTGGTAAACAAACTATAAAACTTATCTAAGTATAAATATAGCTCACTATTAACAAATTCTGCAGCCAGTAAACCCTGCGCAGCAACTGAACCTAGCTCTACGGCCTAATTCCGCCAATCTAGCGCAGCAACCCAATTCTCCTCAACAGCTACCGCAACCACTGGTACAGCAACCTCCACTGTAGCAACTGCTACAACAGCCCAATCCAGTATTGCTCTTGCAACTGCCTAACACTATAGATAATTTGGCAGCTCAAATTGGGCTACTGATACAACAAATGCAGGCTGCTCCGGCTCCCCAAGTTAATTATAATGCTCCTAATTTTGAACTGAACTTAGTTCATTACCTAGACTTTTTGGGAGGAGATCAGGACCCCAGACTTGGTTAGATGAGGTGAAAAGGCCTTTGCTGCAAATTTAGCAAATAATGATGATAAAATAGCTGTGATTATCCCATACCTAAAAGGTGTAGCTGCTATTTGGTGGTCTACTGCACAAAGGCAACCACAACCTATTACTATATAGAACAACCTCACTTAGCCTAATCAAAGTTTTCAACCTAATTTTATTATGCAGTTTAGGACTCCTGCTTTAGAAGGAAAATGGTTTGCCCAACTGGCTACGCAAAAGCAGCAAATTGACAAAGATGTAGACACTTACTATTCAGCGGTCCAGGAGTTGCTTCATAGGATAAAAATGGGTGCCCAGCTCTATCATGAGAATGCTAAGGCACAGCTCTTTTTGAATGGGCTAAGACTAGATATTGTTTTAGTAGTAGCTCTATTTACCCCCAATATCTTACAAGCAACTTATAAATGAGCCAAGGCTTATGAAGGTGCTTGCAAACAAACCTGTCATATTTATCTACATCGATTAGTACTTTATATTCCTCTCAGCTTGCTGCTGGAAGTCCTGCCAGTTCTGTACTAGTGGTACCTATATCTTAGACTTAGCTATTGAGAAGCTGACGGAAGCAGTAAACAAAATATTAAATTAACTTCAGAAGCAGCAAATATCTACTTCCAATGGTTTTTCCAAACTAGTATATTATAAGTATAGAAAACTATAACATATTAGTAGGAATTGCTATACCCCGGTGATGTATAATATCCTACCTAATACACCCCAAGCATATTCTTCTTCAGGATAGGCACCTGGGCCAGTACCCACCCAAGTTCCTACTATGTACCTATACTCCCATCAGGTGGCAGCAAGAACAGCTGTACCTATTAATCCTAATATTGGTTTTGTTAATATTCTATGCATACCAAGAGTCCTCAAGAGGTTCTCCAGACCTTCCTAACTATAATAGCTAGTATAAATATGCCGAATAGTTCGAGTACAGTAGGTGGTTCAATACTGCCTATACCAATGTTAAAACTGATACCATAAGTAATCAACCTACCTATGTTAACATCCCAGTAGAGAATGTCCTTTTTTTTGGCATCGTAACCACTGAAAGTAGGCGTCAGAGTAAGCATCATTAAAATGAAGCCAGAGATTTGAAATCGTAAAAAGAAAAACTCTAGAACAAATACAAAAAAAAGAAAAAGAATTAGAAAGAGAACAGATAGTAGAGAAAAATAGAGTTAAGCAAGGAAAGGAAAATGAGCTGCCAGTAAAAGTTGTCTAGTCAAAACCCAAATGAATTCCTGTAACCAAGAGAAAGGTACTGGAAGACGAGATACTATAAATCTCCTCATTGGCACCTCTTTACTTAATTATTGCTGACCTAAGAGATAAAATGCTAACATCACTATCAGCAACTTCTTCGTCATCCATGTATACTGAGTTAGTAAAAAGCCTACATAAAAAGAAAAGTCCAATCAAAAAAAAATTAGAATGAACATTAGTATTACCGCTGGTACTAAGTCTGCAGGTTTGTACTATGATACCAGTATTATTGGAGAAACTATACCATTAATTGTAGATAGCAGATCCTCTGGTAGTGTAGTATCCTCTCATTTATTAAAAAACCTTAGAATTAAAATTAAGTGGCCCTCCACTATCAATATAGTCAATATCCACAGGATAAGTAAACGAGCCCTAGAAGAAGTCTCCGATTTCCCTTTTATAGTTGGAGGTGCCAAAATTTCTATAAATGTGGTTGTTATTAACGCCACTTCATATAGTGCTATTGTTGGTAATGATTGGCTTTTCAAGGCCCAGGCAAAAATCAATTGGACTACTTCTGAGATGACTTTTACCTGGGGAGGTAAAGAAATAATCGTTCCTGTAGAGTTTAAAAGGTTCATTTCTGAACCTTTAAATAAAGACCGTCCTAGAAAAAAATGAAGAATTTGAGTTTGAGTCAAGTGAAGGGGACGAATGAAGAAAAAGACTTAGAAGAAAGGATATAATAATTATTTTGGGATAGAAGAAGAAAAAGAATCCTGTCATTTATCTGCCACAGTACATCCTAGGTCAGATCCCTTTGAAAATCTTGAATACTATACTTCTTTAGTAAGGTCGCAGCTAAGAGGTCATTCACGAGCCCCTGCTAATCTTGAGACAAACCAAGCTTGACCCTCTATTTCATTAATATCTGGCTCCGCTATTACCCCTGTAAATATTCAAATTAATAACAATCATAATAATTGTAGTTCTGTGTATACTCGAATGCCACTTGTAGTTATAATTTTCTAGGAGTCGGTACTATAAGTTCTACTCAAGTTACTTCAGATTCATCTGTCCAAAAAGAACTGTTTAAAGTTAATAATATTATTTCTCCTAACATACCCTCAATTTATAAGCAAAAAATTATATCTGCTTCCAGTTCCAATTATCTCTCTCCCTTAGTTTGTTATATTCCCAAGTCCCTCTTCTCATTTAGTGAAAATGTGGTACCCACAGGAGAAGGAAATCTTGTGGCTAATAATTCTACTATGGCAAAATAAAATAATTTCCTCTTTTCTTATTGGTCTGGATAGTATTTTCGCCTTCTATGTTCTATGAAAATGAATCTGAAGATACAAATAGTTCAGATATTGACTAGTATGAAATGACCTAGAAAAATAAAGTTAAAGAATATCAGTATGTTGAAAATGATTCTAACACTAACTCTGATATTGATAAAGTAAGACAGCAACTTACAATATGAAAAGAAAAATTAAAACCCCTGCAGCTCAGTATTCATATGACTTAGCTGGAAATGCCTATCTTCAAGAGGAAAACAGTAGAGTCGACCCTTGCAGAAACATTGCCATTAATGTCCTAAAGGAAGAAAATTCTGAAGATATTAATAATATATTCAATTACTATTATGGAGAAGAAATACAAACGAAAGTTCTGGTGGAAAGTACAATTTATGAAATAAAGCTCCCTGGCCTACACAACGGTAGATCACTAACTGCTCTACAAGAATTTGGAAGTATTACAGAAATGTATTACGAAATCCAGTTGGGAGTAGCTGTGTTATATAGGAGGAGTGAGTGCTAGCTTGCTGAGGATAGGGGTGGTTCTCACTCGGGCCAGTTACGCAACACAGCCAGTGCTCACTTACCTTTAAGGAAAGTATCTGCTAACCAATCCAGATAGCATATTTGCAGTAATATACGATAGATTACTGAGAGTAGTGGGCAAAGCTTAGCTTGTGCTCCCACTAGCGCATAGGTAATCTCAGGACACCAAGATTTAGGAAGTACCGTAGATTCTAAAAATAAGCTACTCCGAAAATAAGCTACCCCCTGATTTTTTTCAAAAATCAAAAAAAATGCGTTGAAGTTGCTAGATATAAAACTTTTTTTACTAAGTAAACTTCAAAATTTCGATTAAGTAAAGTTGTTTAGCGCATCAAAATACACCTACAGCAAAAATTTGGTGTCATTTGGACAATTTTTTATTAGTATGTTTTTCAATTTTTTCAAAAAAGTCTATACGCCGAAAATAAGCTATCCTCGATTTTTTGGGGTCAAAATTGTACAAAAATAGGTAGATTATTTTCAGATTTTGGGAATATATAGTAACCGTAAGGCCATGATCATATGGGCAAGGCCCTTGCACCTACTTGGAAGTATAGAATCGGCGATATGAGAAAAGCAGGGAATATAGTAAGTAGCGGAATAACAAAATAGGGAAAAAAAACAAAAGAAAGATATCTATAATTTAGATGACCTAGAAGAGGCTTCGCGTCTTCAGCTTCAAAAATTCTTGGAACGAAACTCGATCCTTTTTGTGTGGAAAGAGGAATATTGAGGTGTACTAATTTAGTCAAACATTATATTAGTAGTGAAAATACCCTTCCTATTAAACATAAACTGTACCATTATTTTCTGGCAGAAAGAAAAATTATTAAGGATGAAATCGAAAAGATGCTAAAAAAAGGTTTCATTCAACCTGTTAAAAGCCCATGGATCCTTCCAGTAGTGCTAGTACCTAAAAAAGATAGTGATCTCCACTTTTGTACGACTATAGAAAATTAAATTCTGTGACCTAGAAAAATAATTACCCTCTACCGCATATACAAGACCTTTTGGATGCCCTACAAGGCTCGGTCTGGTATAGTTCACTCGACTTAGCTAGTGGATATTGGCAAGTCAAGGTTGAAGAATTGGATAGGCTCAAGACTATATTCACTACCCTTTTGGGGTATATATGTTTTATGTTATACTGTTTGAACTAACTAATGCCCTGGCTACGTTTCAAAGGCTCATGGACTATCTCTTCTAGGATTTAATTAGAACATGTGTCATTGTTTACCTGGATGATATTAATGTATACCCAATAACTTTTGAGGATCATTTATACTTGCAAGTAGTCTTCGAACGACTAAAGATAGTGGGTCTTGCTCTAAAGTCCTCCAAATATTACTTCAGCCAATGAAAATTAAAATTTTTGGAGCATATTGTTAGTGAAATCAGTATAACTCTTGACCCTGCCAAAGTCGAAGCAATAAAAAAATTTCTGGTTCCCAGAAATTTACAACAATTAAGAGGCTTTTTAGGCCTTGCCACTTACTACTATAAATTTATTAAAAATTTCACCTCAATCATGACTCTCCTTAATTATCTGTTAAAAAAAAAATGTTAATTATAAATGGACCTTAACACTGCAGCAAGCATTTGACAGTTTAAAGGAAAAATTAATTACCGCACTGGTTCTAGCTTATTCCAACTTTACAAAAAAATCTATACTTTTTACTGATGCTTCTGACGCTGCCTTAGGAGCAATTAACTAGCAATTCTATCTCAAAAAAAATGAACAGAGAAATGAACAAGTTATTTCATATGCTAGCTGTAGCCTTACCCAGGCTGAAAAAATTATACCATAACAGAAAAGGAATGTCTGGCTGTAGTATGGGCCATAGGGTATTTTGACCATACTTATATGGCACTCATTTCCTTCTCTATACCGATCACTCTGCACTTAAGTATCTCTTTGATGTTAAACTACCTCAAGAACGTCTTGCGCATTGGGTAATAATTCTGATAGAGTACTCCTTTAGACTGTATATAGGCCTAGAAAAAATCATACCAATGTCAATAGTCTATCATACTTACAAAATTCTTAATAGTTAAAAAAAGTTAAAAAAAAAACAAAGTATTGAAAATTTACTTTCCTTACAAATCCATTAATCCAGTTCAGGTTACGGTGTCCTGGCATTTATACATTTCTATAATCAAATCTTTTAAAAATCGGTAAAAAAAAAAATAATAATAATATATATATAAATTATACCTATTAACTTCTGAAATCACCAAAATACAACTACAGTGCAGGAACTCTTAAATCAACAAGTGAAATTGATAATTTTTAAACCGTTATAAAAAAATAACTAGTATAGCTAGAACAATTTTTCTTTTTATAGAAATGTAGAAAAGACTTTAAGAATAAAGCTATTATTTGTTTTTTAATTTATTAAGTTTAACTATAGTTATAAAGGTTTAAAGTTACCTAATTTTATTAATACCCGTAAAATTTGGCCACTATAATTTTGGCCAGCATTACTATAGTGCTGGCCAGAATTATATAAAAGGTTTAAAAAGTTTAAAAATTTTAAAAATTTTTTGCAGAGTTTTTTTTTTATTCGTAAATTTTTTTGCAATTTGATTGGCTTCTATTTAACTTTCAACCTAAATTTAAAAAGAAATTTTAAAAAATTTTTTTGGTTTTTTTTTTGTCTAAATTATATTTCTGTTTTTTTTTTTTTTTTATTTGCAAAATTTTCTGCAATTTTATTGGCTTTGACCCAACCTAAAATTTGGCCACCTATATATGACTAGTTGATTTAAGGGTTCTTGCACTGTAGTAAAAATAGATCCTGAAAATATCTTTTATATCTACACTACCTTTTGGAATTTAAAGTGCTCTGTCACTTTACAACTGAAGATATTTAAAAATTGAAATATAAAACCCGGCACTACTTTGTATTAGATAGATTGTTATACAAAAATAATATCTGCTAACTGTCGCAACCCTTATGGGTCTTAAAAAAGAATAAAGTAGGAGTAGTACTCTTTAGTATACATGATGACCCACTTGCTGGGTATTTCAGCTTTTACGCCACTTACCAACAAATAGCCCATCGATATTGGCCACAAATAGGCAATAATATCAAGGTTTATGTATGTACTTGTGTAATTTGTCAAAAAAAGAAGAAACTAACACCCTGAACCTTTATACCCAATAAAGATTGGAAAACCCTTTGATCAAATTAGTATTGATATAGTAGGACCCTTCCTACTACCTCTGATATAAGAGGTATATTGTAGTAGCTACCGAATATTTCATAAAGTGGCCAGAAACTTGATATTAGAAAAGACTAATACTGAAAGCATTGCTGCCTTTATCTCCGAAAACTTGATTTGTAGATATGGAAGCCCAAAAGAAATATTATCAGATCAAGGGTCACATTTTTGTAACAAATTGATAGAAGCTCTTTGCAAAAAAATGAAAACTACGCACCATACATCACGGCATGTCATTCTCAAACTAACAGTCTTGTTGAAAGATTCAATAAAACCCTTTATAGCAAGTAAATGCATCAGTCAGTACCAACAAGACATGATCAATATGTCTCCTCTTTTTGCATATTGAACTACATCCCACCATATAACTGGTTATGACCCTTTCCTCTTGTTATGCAGTTACTCTGCTCTTCTTTCTGTTGAAACCAATCTAATTACCTACCAAACCCATTTCGAAACGGAGAAAGATCTACAAAATTTACTATTTAGACAGGTAGAACAATTAGTTGGAGAATTAACAGAAGTTCAGCGATTAGTTGCACAAAAAATTAAGAAAATACAATTCAACAAAGGAATATTATGAAAACTGGAACAAGATCAAATCATATGAGATCAAAGATCAAGTTCTTTTATATCGATCTGAATCAAGCATGTCATATTGCAAAATTAGAACTCCACAGTCTAGGTCCCTATTATATCCACAATGTACTACTCTATGTATTGTACAAATTAAGAACAATAGAAGAGCACATGTTAAAAAAGAAAATTCATGAAAACTGGTTATCCCGTTACCATCCACGACCTGGAAATACTCACCACTCTTGACTAATACTAGTTAACTCTAATAAAAAGGAACACTAAACAACCTAAGGTCCTTTTTTTTAACTTTTCTTTTATTTTTTTTAGAAACTTCAAAATGTCCACCTTCGAAATTTCTGCCTGTATTGAAAAAATATAAAGGCACAAATGCAAAAGGCTAAAATTAATGGTACTTATATGGTCTCTGCCCAAAGTATTACGTATACAAATGCAGAACACTTTCAAACCTTGCAGATAACAAATTCTAAAGGCAAACTGGATGCCCAGAAAGACTGCCTGAATTTTTAGAAGACCTTCATTAAGGTGTAGCTAGTAAATATTTACTTAAAGAGCCTTGAGGTAATACCTGGGAAGAAAAAATGATCTACATTGGCACTTTTATTAGATGTAAATGTACGGGGCAGGCCACACAATTGCTGCACTATTTTTCTCTTGGCTCTTTAATTTAAGAAAAAGCTTGGAGCCAAAAAGCTAAAAATTTAGTAAAGAAACTAATTGAGCCTTCGGGCAGGCTTAAAGATTTTTTAATCATGCCTTAACAAATATATTACTTATATAGAGCCTGAGCTCCTTCTTACCTTTATACTGCACAATCCATTACCCCTTACGTTCTTCAAAAATTGTATCAAGAAGATTTTGCTATATTGCACGCCAAAGCCCAATCTCTAGCTCAACAGGAGATTGATGAAGTATTAAATATTAATTGTTTTGCAAGGGCTCAACAAGCAAGGGAGGCAAATATAATAATTTAAATTTGTTAACATATATAGACTAGAACTTCCTTCAAAATTCTATTTGTATTATTTTTTTATTTTTTCTATTTGATTCCTAAACTTTACTGTGTTATAAAAATTAATAATTATTCCCCAAACAATATAACTTAATTAGTTATACTAAAATAGTAATTTTTATGTAGCTGAGTGGCTTAGAAAAAGAAAACTGTGAATACCACGATAATGCGACAAATGCAATGTTAATGCGGTATTAACTACAAAAATGTAGCATTCATTGTGATAACATAGTAAATGTTGCGAGAATGTTGCAAATACCACGAAAGCGTGGTAATGATCCAAAATGTAAATAAACCCTCAAATTTAATAAAGCTCAAAAAGTTTCTCATCCACTGAAAATTAATAATATAAGAAATAAAATAAACACTTGTCTTTTGAATTCGACTTGTAACATTAATAAACCTTTCATAACTCAATTTGACAGACTGAATTGACTCGTAATCTCAAAAGTGGTTTTATTAAGACTCGAATTCTGTGTAATGAGATCTTGTTAATCTTTCAAAGATATATACGTGACCCATATCTGCCTACCGATTGATCTATAGGAAAAGTCTTTTAGTAGAAATATATTTAATAAACGCTGTCTCTTTTAGATATTACTCCCTTTGCTAGTAGATTTAGAACTTACTCTGTCCTTCGAATTAAACTCCTGTATCTGCGGGAAATTCTTGAACTTATACATATTGATATAACCTGACCGATATACGACTAAATATCACTTTACCTAAACCCCGTGATACACATTTTGATTCCACCTTCCATCTATATCATATCTTATTATTATTTTAATTGATATCAATTTATTAATATCCCCCATATTAGCATCACTGGCATCAGCGTTTCTATATTATTGTGGTGATTTAGTGATAGGGCATCCCTTCGCTCTCCACGTATTATGTAGCCCTTATCACTCCCGTGACCTATATTTCGACATATTTATATCTACCTCCCGTAATCGGTTGGAGCTTTAAATTGGCACTATTATCTATATTGTTTTATCGCTCTCCCAATTCAACCGTTACACTATTTCCATTGCTTTATTAAAATCAGAAAGTGATTCTTCTATTTACCCATGTTTCAAAAGATTACACTACAATTGTTTAATGTAATGGCATTATTTGGTCTGATTTCTAGCGGTTTTTATTAAAATCGGAAAGTGATTCTTCATATCTGTCAATAGATTCAATAGATTAAAAGGTTGTAGCACGATTGTTCAATGTTATTGTAAAAAATTGGGCTGATTTCTAATAATTAATTAAAATCCACAAGTGTCTCTTTATATTTGCCCATAGATTTATAAGACATTCCACGATTATTTAATATAGTGGCATCATTTGAACTAAATTCCAATAGTTTATTAAAATCATTAAGTGATTTGTCGTATCTGACCATATCTTATAAGACTACTGAATAATTCAGCGTTATTTGGCTTAATTTCTAATAATTTATTAAAATTAGTAAGTGATTCGTCGTATCTGACCATATCTTGTAAGACTTTTCAATAATTCAGTGTTATTTGGCTTAATTTCTAATAATTTATTAAGTTCAACAAATGATTCTTATATCTGCCCATTTTTCTATAAATATTTCCTCGACTTCTTAATTCAAATTAATTTATTGGAGTTGATTTTTAATGATTATTTAAATTTAAATCAGAGAGAATTTCTATATATTTAATTATTTCATAATACAGTAATTTTGCATCTTATTGGGGATATACGTATATACGTGCGTATGAAAGAGATTTAAATTTCTGCAATGTATCCAAATTTTGAGAACTGTACTATCCCTTAATCCGTATTCGGGGCAAATTTGCTCCGATTTTCAGATTCCTGGCAGATATCTCACGCTACCATTAAAATTTACTAAATGTACCCCCCCATGTTTGTGGCACAATGCACACAAACATAACCGCTACACCAATATTTATGTATCTTTGCCGCAAATAAAAAATAATAAGGTTCAATAAACTTCTAAAATTTTCTTTAATGTAAAAGATCGATGCTTTTAATTTTCACATTTTTTTTTTTTTTTAAAAAAAAAACCCTGCTTATACTATGGCCGATAGTGATAGTAGTACTAATAATGACACTTCTAATAATGAGTACGATGATGCCGCTGATGATTCTTCTTCTGATTTGCAATATTTTACCTTTGAGCATAATAATCATGGAGAGACAAGAATTAATTACACAATAGATTATGAAGATTTATTTATCGCAAAGTTACAAATACAAAGATTGCAAGCAAAGACTTCCGAATTGCTCTTGTATGGGATTTAATTCAAGAAGCTATAGATAATGAAAGTAGTAGCAATAGAATAACTCGGGGTCAATTAAAACAAAAAAAAGCTTCATTAAAATCACCACTAAAAAATAAAAGAATTGCACATGTTACTAAAAATTTTAACCTACCCATAAATCGACTTTCTCCAGGGAATCATCTAGTAGAATGGCGTAGAAAAAGAGAATCATGTCTATATTGTCGTTATTTAAAAAAAAAAAATGACCAAGGTAAAAAAAAAAAAAAAAATTGTGCAATTTCCCAAACTCAATTTTGGTGCATTAAATGTAACGTACCTCTTTGTTGCTCTATAGTAAGACCTAATTGTTTTAAAGATTTTCATAGTAAACAATGAATAAATTTATTAAATATATATTTTTTAATGTTTTTTACTGATTTTGGAATCGATTTATAATATATTAATTATACTTAAATGATGTAAAAATGATATTAAAAAATTCGGGGCAAATTTGCCCCTATTTTGCATACGGATTAAGGGATAAAAGAAATTATTGTCGACTGATCCTTATTAAATTAAGGATCCATACTTGGGGTTTTTTAACCCATTAACTTGCGAATTTGGAAATTTCTGAGGTGCTTTTGTTACATTCTGGCTACTATGAACAAAAGTATTTAAAATTGAATAATTTTTTGGATACATGGAGGTTACCTTTCCAACAGTCATTAATAGTGATCTAATAAAATTAAATATAATGGTAATTCGCATTATAGAGTTTTATATATGCATATGATATGATGTTCCTTCAATACCATTTTCTCGAAGTCCTTAATAATATTCAAAATTAATGCTCCAATCTGAATTTGATCCTTATTTTTAAAAAGGTAAATAATTCCCACATAAGAGCACCAATATTATATATATCGACTTTTTTATTAAATTTAAAATTTTCATTTTTTAAAGGCGTACTTTTAAAACTTTGTGGATCCACATATGGAATAAGCCCACGAATTTCCGAGTTTGAACTTGTTGTCTCCTTGAATGCCCAAAGTCTTCAATATTATATTGTTCTAATGCTATAAAATTTATAAACATTAATATTAATAAATTGGATGTATTATATATTATGCCGATAGTTTATTATTCAAATTGATCAATAACAATTTCGGCAGTGTATATTTTGAAACATTACCTATTCTATGGCGAAATCCATTAGTATTCAATCAAAATTCGGTATTTATTTCTAATTATTTTTCATCTCTTGATGAGTCCGAAAAATTCATTTTAATAGAAATGGAATGATCTAGAATTTTCCAAAACTCTGTTTAATTATGCAAGATTTCTAAAGATTCTCGATTTATCTTACCTTGAACTTAATGTTAAAAATTGAATTGAATTCCAGCTTACTTCTTCGAAACCATATGATGGTCCATTGATATATCACATAGGTATTTCATTACTTAAATTATTTGTTGATAGTGGTGCCACTTTGCACGAATTAGTTATGTATTTTCCTGAATATAGTAAAATTAAACCAGGGGTCTTACACTCATTAGGTGATAAAAATTATACGCCCATTAATAATATTACTTTGATCGTAATCGTTCATTTGCATAAATAAACAGTGATAAAAAATTTTTATAAAATTTTATATAAAGTAATTAAAAAAAAATATAATTTTTTGCGTAAATTATGTTATATTATAAAGTCTGCTTTATAAATTTAAATAATAAAAAAATCGCATAATCAATAAAAAAAAGCACAACAGTAAAAAATTGCATGATTAAAAAATTTTACAATTTTTACATTACCACGTTGAACGCACTCACATCGTCTTATATATAGTAAACTACTTTTTTGAGCCAGCCACTCTTTTTTTTCTTGCAAAGTGTTACGTCAAATTTCACTTAAATTAACATCGGAATTTGATGATTTCAATAATTTCCAGGGTTACCGGTAATGTGTTTTTAAAACACTTATTCATGAATGGCGTCATAATCTACTGTTACATTACCAAATACAAATCTTTTTAATTGCATGTTAAAATTTTATTATCATTAAAAAAAAAGCATAAGCATACTAAAAGAAAAAAAAATTTTCACCAGGCTTTTGTTTTGCTAGCATGCTTCGTTACTTGATGCACAAATTATAAAAATTCTTAATAAAATAATCTTGCTTTCCTAGGTTATTTTCAATTGGCTTAATTGTTTAAGTTTTTTTAATTATATCAACATACAGTATTTTAAATTATGAATTATTCAATATTTTAAATGAGGTAATGTGATTCGCTTGGATTTTTAAGTGCAGTTAAATATTAATTATATTTATTTCGATCCATTAAAGGACGTTAATTTTTCCATTGACGAATAAACGTCTCTAATATTCTATCAAAGATTTTACGAGCTAGAAAGTTGAATCGTTCCATATTAAGAAATTCATAATGAAAAAATAACAAACTTTGTTTAAAATTAAACATTCGAAAGCTTCTTTTTATATGAATTAATATAATTATTATGACATATGTAATACACAATATATTAGTAGTATGATATATAGTAAAATTTAAATAATTCTTAGTTCTAATTTTTTATTAAATTTCGTAATATAATAAATTTAATTGAATTGAATTAAGAATACTTAAGTTATTCCTAACTCGGTGAAAATTTAAGAATTACGTATCAATTCAAAATCAAGCTGAACATAAATCACAAGTGCAACTTAGGCATTTTCAACTTGGCCGGTATACCTCCTGAAGAGTTCAATGTTATTATTTCAGCTTTAGAGTGTCAGAAACAATCATTACGGGATGCTATTATAGAAGCTTTTGGTTATAGTGAAGAATTCAAAATGTTGATGAATTATGAAAATTTAAAAATATTACGTATTAGGGTTTGCGATTATGAGAATATATTGGGATGGGAAAATTAGATTGATTACGAGATTGATACATCGAAGATTGCGTTGTTTTTTGAAAAATCTGCCACATTGATACAACGACTAAAGCTTGAATCATTAAATGTGATTATTTTTGAACAATCGTTATTACTAGATGTACTTAAGTCCTTCTGTCCAAATATTACACATCTCGATGTTTCAATTATCGAATTTCTACACAATTACTAGATCTTATTGTAGTTTACAACAACCAATTTCTCACGTTATTGGTTGATGGAATACCAGATAAAGTACGAGCTATTCGCTTTGCAAACCTATTGCCATTAACATTGCAATATCTTAAATTCTAGTTTAATTTCATTTATTGATATCTTGCTAAAAATTGCTACACTCATTTAAAAAACTGTTAATTGATGACCTTGATAAGGAAAAACTCAAAATTCTTTAATAAAAGGAGTAGATCTTTGAATTACGTGGGTGTACGCAATTATTCGGATTTGGGTTTGGATCAAACATGGCTTCGAAACGAAACCTACCCGAAACTAGTTTCGGAAGGGTTCTAATTCGAAACTAGTTTCGGATTTTTTAAAAAAAATCGAAACTCCGAAACCCGAAACCCGAAACTATAATCCGAAACCCAAACCTATAATCCGAAACTCAAAATACAATATTGAAACCTTTAAAATTTATTATAAAGTTGATTTATTTTTTAATGAACCCAAAATGTAAAATTATTTTTGAATAAATTATAACATTATATAGTTCTTTTTTTTGATTATATTTTTTTCACTGGAGCTATTAGAAGCACTAAATAAATAATTGGGTGTTATGTGATCTAATAGATGACATAACAATTACATGGTTGGAAAATTTTAGCAAAGTCCAATGGATGGAATTTATTAATCAAATTAAAAGAAAATAGTTTAAATATTTTTAATATTTTACTTATATATCTTTTAAGTAATATATATGCTTTTTTAAAAATAAATGTATTAGCAAATAAATGTTTTTTTTTATAAATTTTTAGCTTTTGCAGTATGTATTTATGATATATTATTAAAAGCAGTTTTAATAATTTGCTGTAATTAAATATTGTAATTTTGTACAAATAATATAATATAATATTGAAAATTTTCAGATATTACAGCTAATTTCAAAATTCACGGACCACTAAAAAAAATTATGTTGTCGACCGACGGGTGATCACGTGTATTTTAATCAGTATTATACCAGTACGATCATGTTTTTTGTGTAACATGAAATGTGTGAGGGATGGTTTCCGTTCAACTTTTTTGATGTTCGCTATGCTGATTTTTGAAGAATCCTTTTTTAGTATGGGTAATGGTTTTCGTTTTTCTAATTCAGGCAAGTGTTATGGTAATTTTGATAACACGGGATGATGACATGTGCAACATAAATGATAGTGTGGGAATATACTCGTGATTGTGTGTAAATATGTTGTGATCGGTGAATACACTTTCAAAAATGACATTTATATGTTGTACTTGACTATGACTAAATATATAAAATACTTTTTTTTTGAAATTATACCTGTTTATTGTTGCTAATAATGCATGCGTGATCTGATTTTAAAATGTATCTTATACCGAATAATAATAAAATATTATGATATATGAAACTGTTTGTTCTTGTATTCCTAATAAGGGAGTTATGTGACCGAGGTTTGATGGCTTTCGATTATTATAAATTATTGCACCGATAAAATTTTTTGGAAAAAAAACTGATTGTATTATTCTGCGTACATACTTTACTTTGTAATATTAAGATGATGATGTTGTTTTAGTAAATTCTTTAATCATGATTAATTGATAGATTTATGTTCGAATTATGACATTTAATAATTAAGTATAGTGGTGTAATTATACAAATTTATTCATGTAATAATAAAAAAATTCAGTTGTTTATTATTTGATATATCCAAAAACCTTAGCCAGACCGTGAGAAATTTTAAAATAAGGTGATCAGTTATGACAATCTATTTAAATCTGAATTACAACCATATACATGTAAATGCCATCATAATTCGTAATTGATCTATTAATATGAATTAATAATCAGTTGTATATTATATTTTTTTAAAAAAAAATCAGCTTTTGATCATTACGCACATTTTGTATCTGAAAGTTAACAAATAGACTTCCGTTCGTTATGTACACATTGTGTCTTTGAAATTAACTGGGATACGGATAACATTAATAACATGATTTAATGAGTCACATACTGTGTATCGCCAGAATGTTAATGTTTATAACAGTAACTTATGATAAAACTATAATAATTTAACGCAAGTTTTAGATGAGAATTTTCTTGAGAGAAGTCACAATAATTTCGGTACAAACTCAACATTAAAATGTATTATCTGTCAGGTAAAGTTTGCAACAGAAATTTTTATAGAAATTTATGATAGAAGCTACGATAATTTTCATACAAACTAATTCACCTTTCGCTATTACTATAATAACATGGTGTAAAGGTTCGTAATAAAATTTTCTACAGTAGCTAACAATGTCCTTAATGCAAATTGACTCAATTTTATTACATACTGTGGACACTGAATAGCAAGGAACAGGATTTTACAATTTAATGCAAAATTAGCAGCCTTAATTACGTATTGTATGTCAAGTAAGATTGTAACAGAATTATTTTAGCCCATATAGAATCTTGATAATTCTGTACAACTAACTTGCCTTTTATTGTTAATGGAATGGCATGCAAGTTTTGTAACAGAAATTTTACAACAATTCACAATAAGAATCACAATATTTTATTCCAATACAAACCATCTCAACTTTACCTATTTTATATTTTAGAACAACAAGTAAGTTTTGTAACAATTCTAGTTAACATTACACGTAATTGTTGGAATTGAAGGTTGTCCTTTTTTTTAGAGTAATATATTATTTTAATTGTAGGTGCAGATGGGTTCCATGACCATTAAACAATGCAAGAGTCTCTTATTTGGTGATTAGGCACTGTTGCTGCAATTATAGTGCAATGAAGGCGCGTATGAAGTTTAATTCAGTTCACTTTAACAATTGAGTTTCAAGAGAATGTAAATTACCAAGATGAGTATGAAGTTTACTTTTAACGTTTATGATTCAAAAATCTGTAATCAGTATGAAATTTAATTTGATCCCTTTAATAATAGTGTTTCAAAATTCTGGTCAGTGGGTCAGATTTTTTTTTAAAAAAAAAATTAAATTTGCGTGGCCTAATTTAATTTATATTCACATCAAAGATCACACTAAGTTAATACTTCAGTTTGCATAATATGGAATTAGAAAATTTTGATTTTTTTTATCAGTCCTATTGGGTAATTCCAGAAAATTAAAGTCATCATTAGGGGACGCTGGAGAAAAAATTAGATGCCAAAATTGGAGTAATTGGCACAATAGGAATTTAAAAAAATTTTTTTTGGGAAAATTGGGTCAGCGGGTTTTGCAAAACGAAAATTAACTTTGCGTGGCCTGGCCACGCAAAGTTAATTTTTTGTTTTGCATAACACAATGTTTCAAAATTTAAGTCAGTGGATCAGATTTAAGTTGGCTGATCAGATTTTTTTTTTAATTACTATAAATTAATAAGCTCATGTTCTAAGCCCACACAAAATTAATTTTTCAGTTTGCATAACATGGAATGAGAAAATTTTGTCAGATCTATCGGGTATTTCCAGAAGATCAAGGTCATCATCGGGGACAATGGAGAAAAGATTAAATGCCAAAATTGGAGTAATTCACACAATAGGAATTTTAAAAAAATTTTTTTTGAAAAAATTGGGTCGTGGGTTTTGCAAAACAAAAAACTAAATTTGTGTGGCCTGGCTAATTTTTTGTTTTGCATAACATGGTGTTCAAAAATCCAAGTCAATGGATCTGTTTTTTTTTTTAATCTACTATAAATTAATAAGCTCATGTTCATATATAAGGTCACGCAAAATTAATTTTTCAGTTTGTATAACAGAATCAGAAAATTTTGTCGGATTTATCGGGTAATTCCAGATCAAGGTCATTATCGGGACCGGAGAAAACATTAAATGCCAAAATTGGAGCAATTGGCACAATAGGAATTTAAAAAAATTTTTTTAGAGAAATAGGGCTACAGGTTATGCAAAATGAAAATCTAAATTTGCGTGACCTGGCCGTTTTTTTGTTTTGTATAACATAGTGTTCAAAATTTAAGTAGGCAGATTAGGGTTTTTTTTAATCTACTATAAATTAATAAGTTCATGTTCACATATAAGGCCCCGCAAAATTAATTTTTCAGGTTGCATAATATGGAATTAAAAAATTTTGCAGATTTATTGGGTAATTCCAGAAGATCAAGTTTATCATCGGGGGACAACAGAGAAAAGATTAAATGCCAAAATTGAAGCAATTGGCACAATAGAAATTTAAAAAATTTTTTTTAGAAAAATTGGATTGCGGGTTTTGCAAAACAAAAAACTAAATTTGCGTGACCATGGCCTGGCCAATTTTTTGTTTTGCATAACACGGTGTTCAAAAATTCAAGTTGGTTTTTTTTTTTTAAATCTACTATAAATTAATAAGCTCATGTTCATATATAAGGCCACGCAAAAATTAATTTTTTGGTTTGCATAACATGGAATCAGAAAATTTTGTCAGATCTATTAAGTAATTCCAGAAGATCAAGGTCATCACCGGAGAAAAAAATTAAATGCCAAAAATGAAATAATTTACACAATAGGAATTTTTTTTTTAAAAGATTTTTTAAAAAAAATTGGGTCAGTGGGTTATGCAAAACGAAAAATTAACTTTGTGTAGCCTTATTGGCTTTTCAATTATATTTTGTATTAATCAAACAGATTAGTCCAGTAAAAAATATAATTGAAAGGCAGTGAGAAGTTTTCCCTTATCTGATATGCATTGTTAAAGTTCATAGGTAAAATAAACTTTTTTCTTCAGCAAACCCATTATTCATTTTAATTACCTCAACCCTCTCTCACTACCCAGTAAGTTTTCATAAACAACATGTCGAGACAACAGTCATATAAGAAATGAGGGTTATGTAACTTAAAATTATACATCAGTCTTTCGTAAAAAAATGAATGCTTTTTATATAGGATGACAGTCAGTTATACAAATTAATACAGCCTATGACCTGTCAGAAGACAATCGAAGAAAAAATAACGCGATACTATAAAGCTGCATAGGTTACTCAACAATAGTAAAATAACACAATTTGTATTTTATTACTATAACTCGTAAATTAGAAACAAAACAAAAGCCACATGTTATAAAACAACAAAAATAATGCGATTAATTTTGCAATTTTAATATAATTATTTAATTTGACTCCCCAACACAATTAAACTTAGTAAGAAAACACTAAACTAAATTATAATTGCAAATGAACAAACGATAAGTCGACAACATATATATATATAAATAAATAAAAAACAATAAAAAAAGAATCATATATTTTGCGCATATGCTTGTATAACATAAGATCAGAACAATAATTAATTTGTTAGTATAGGGTTAAGGTAATGATTAAGTTAATGTTAGATTAAAATTAAGATAAAGCATATAAGAAAAGATTTAAACCCAAAATTTTGTGAGGAATTTTATTTGAAAATGCTAAAGCTAATTTCATAAACAAAACTTTAAGCTACTAACTTATTTTTTTAATTTCGCATTACATGTAATCTTACAATCTTATTAGTTGATAAAATAAAAGCTTATAATGCAAACACGCTAAATTACAAAACTATAATATGTACAACAAAAAAAAAACATAAAATTTAACAAATACTGATTGTGCTGGTTATGCGCAGCATTGCATGCTGCGCAGCTATCTTATTTATATTATTAATATGGTTAGATTTGAGTAAAATCAATATGAGCAAATCAGTATAATAGGCACAGTAAATTATTGTTAAATTTTGGAAAATAATATGTACGTACATATTATAATTAGTATATTTACTTTATAGCTATGTATGTGTTTGCAAAAAGAACAGACTTTGTACACTTGTAAACATTATGCAAAATTATATGTACAACCTTTATTCGTATTATGATACTTTCAAATCATATTCGCTGGCAAATTGTTCAAAAATCATTTGCTGGTCTTTTTGAGCATGTTATTGCAAAGCATTTAGGTATTAGTAAAACTACAGTTAATCGAATTTACTATTGATTTTTAAAATTTGGATATGTAGAAGATCTTCCTGCCCTATAACAAATTGCAGCACGGAATGATATGCAATACACGAAAAAATTTGGATATGGAACCACACGAACCTGCATGTAAATCTATATGAGACAATGTATGAGAAAGCATGTTTAAAGCACGTAAAAGGGTGCAGATTCTATGCAACAGTGCACGTACTAATGTGCAATTTTATGTGTTTTCACGTGCATTGACTCATGCATATTTACGTGTAGGTAACATATAATAGCATATATCTATATATAACATATAATAACATATATCCGTATATACATTTATACGTATTATTTTATTAACTAAATTTTATAATTTTTATTAACTAAATTTTGTAATTTTTATTAATTTAATTTTATATTTTATTAACTAAATTTTATTAATTTTATTATTTTATTATTAATTAAATTTATAATACAAATACTTTAATTTAATAATTTACATGCCAAAGAAGAAAATACTTTTAATTATTTTAAAAATAACCTAGCAACTAATAAGGGGAGTGCAGTAAATCATGTAATTAGGGTTTACATAGGTCCTGACCCCCCTCCCCCCTAGTGATAGGACTATTGACCAATCAAATTAAAAAAACTCAAAAACGTCTCTGATCTGAAAATAAGCTACTCCACAATCGACAAAAGTCGCTACATAGTAAAGTCAAAATTTTACTAAGCAAATCGAAAAATATCAATTAAGTAAACTTATTCAGCAGATCAAAATACACTTACTACAGAATTTTCATAAGTATTAAAGAATTTTTTATTAATTGACTTTTGATTTTTACGTTCGACGGAAAAATTAAAATTTTTTAAAAAAATTTATTCGACGAACGTAAAAGTTAAACGTTAAATAATAAAACGTTTTCCAATACTTATAAATATTTCGTGGTAAGTGTATTTTGATCTGCTGAATAAGTTTACTTATTCGATTTTTTTCGATTTGCTTAGTAAAATTTAGACTTTACTATGTAGCAACTATCTGCGATCAACTAAAAATCGATTTTCTTCAATATGATTGGCTATTTATACTATATATATATATATATAGGACGTGATATTTGGGGACCCCCACCCCCTAAAAAATTACGTGATTTTCTGCACTCCCCTGATATAGAAAAAAAGAAAAGTAAAGCAATAGTATCAAAATGAAAGTTCAAAAAAAAAATCAAAGTGTCTACTCTAGCAATAACTCCAATAATAACAACTCCAATTGTGGAAACTTTAATGGCAGCAACTCAAGGGAGATACTAAAATGTAATAATATACTGAAAGTAAATAAAAATTGAAGAAAAAACTAATAGTAAGAAAAAAAAAGCTTTAATACCTCAAAAATGATAAAAAAACATATACCAAAAATGATAGTGATCCAAAAGAGCAACTTGCAAAGCAATAACTCCAAAGGATAACTTCAAAAGCAATGACAATAACTAAAAAAAGTTATATGAAAATTAGTGAGTTGTAAAAAAAAAATTATTAAAATAAAAGAAAACAAAAAAAAAATAAATAAGTAAATATTTATTTGCTTACAAATCAAATGTAATTTGTGCGCGTCAAAGCATGGAAATTATTATTGTTAATTGCAAAAAAAAAAAAATAAAAAAATAAAAAAAGTGCTCGTCAATGCATGGAAATTATAGTCATTAAGAATCTTAATGATCATCACGTTATTGGAATTATGATAATTAAGGATCTTAATGATCATTAGCATGATCATAAAAATTACCATTAAGAACATTAACTATTGTGCATATTAATGCACAGAAATTGTGATCATTAAGGAATCTTAACAATATGATTATTAAAAATCTTAACGATATGATTATTAAGAATCTTAATGAGATGATCGTTAAGAAACTTAATAATATGATCGTTAAGATTCTTAATGATATGTTCGTTAAGAAACTTAATGATATGATCATTAAGATTCTTAACGATACGATACGATCGTTAAAATTCTTAATGATATGGTGATTAAGATTCTTAATGATATGATTGTTAAGAATCATAATAATATGATCGTTAAGATTCTTAACGATATAATCATTAAGAATCATCATTAAGATTCTTAATAATATGATCGTTAAGAATCTTAACGATATGATCATTAAGAATCTTAATGATATGATTGTTAAGAATCTTAACAATATGATCATTAAGAATGACAGTAAGAATCTTAACGATATGGTCATTAAGATTCTTAATGATATGATTGTTAAGAATCTTAAAGTATGATCACTAAAATTCTTAATGATATAATCTTTAAGAACAATCATTAAGAAACTTAACGATATGATCATTAGCATTTTAATGATATGATCGTTAAGAATGATCATTAAGAATCTTAATAATATGATCATTAAGAAACTTATAGAGCTTTGCAAAAAAGTGACCCTGTAATTTCACAGTGATGATGGCTAAAAAATTTCTGAGATTTTAATTATTATTGATTATAATTTTCAATCAATGATTTCTATATTTTATCTAAAATCTTTAAAATTCTTAAAGAATCGAAAAATCCACAAGAATTGGCTGATTTCTCGTAATTTTATATGACATTATGATCTGCAAAGGTCATACATTTTTGCAAAGTGCAATAATGATATAATTGTTAAGAATGATCATTAAGAATCTTATCGATTGTGCACATCAGCATATGAAAATTATGATCATTAAGAATCTTAACGATTGTGCACTTCAGTAACAAAATTGTGATTGTTAAAGAATCTTAACAATTGTGATAACCGTGACATCAGTGCCCTGAAATCATGATCGTTAAGAATCTTAACGATTGTGCATGTCAGTGCACGAAATTTATAATCATTAAAAATTTTAAACAATTGTACACATCATTGCACGAAAATTATGATCGTTAAGAATCTTAACAATTGTGCACGTTAATGCACAGAAGTTATGTAATCATAAAGATTAATACACATCAATATATGGATATAATATTATGCAGTGAAATAGATTTGAAATTTTTTTTTGTTCTTTGGGAACATAAAATATTAAATTTATGTTCCCAAAAAATTTTTAATGTTCCTATAGCAAAATTTCTCTCTCTCTCTCTCTCTCTTTCTTTCTCTTTCTTTCTCTCTCATGCAAAAAAGTATCTCTATAGGGAACACAAATTATAACTTTTATGTTCCCACTTTGTTCCTAATAGGGAACATAAATTCTAAATTTAGTGTTCCTAAATTTTTTTAAATGTACCTGGGAACACTGGGAACATCAAATCTTTAACACTGATACTATGCATGATAGTGCACGAATTTCAATTTTTCATATGATAATGTGTATTAAATTTTTTGGATGATCAGTTTCCATGCAGTTTTTGTGCAGTGATTTTGAAACCCGTGCTTACCCGCACACAATTTCATATTTATGCATGCATTTCTGTATATCGAGTTTTCATAGGGCTGCATTGCGAGAAAGACCCTGAATTTTACAAAATAATGATATTAAATATTTAGAAACTTTAATGAAGAAAAACCAGATTGGTATATATGGAAACTACAATCAGAGTTAGAATATTGGTTAGGACATGAAATTGGTTATGTTACTATATGGAGAGCTCTGCATCGCTTAAACTACACATATAAACAAGTAAAACAATATTTTGTTTTAAATATATTTTATTTATATATGTATATAGTATTATAATAATATTAATAAATTAATTTTATAGTTATCAAAAGTAGCTAAAGAAAGGAATAAACAAGAAAGAATAAATTTTATGGCACGAGTTTCTCAATATTAACCTGAACAATTGTATTTTCTGACGAATTAGCATATAATAGAAGAACTTTGTGTAGACGTTATGGTTGGAATATTTCTGGATTCCATGCTCATAAATCTGTCTTTTTTATTTGTAGTAAACGATAAACAATTGAAGGAGCATTATGTATCGATAGTATGTTAGCATATGGTATCCAGGAAGGTCCTATGAACTCGCAAGATTATGAATCTTTTATCAAACATATTTTAGTATGTTTTTTTTTAAATTTATATTTATAACAGTTCTTAAAAGGAAAATTCAAATTTACTTAGAAATCATTGTTTAACCCTTTTTAAAACCAGTTATAATTTATTTTTCAATGTTTTTTCTTTCTAAATAACAAAATAAATTATTCTATTATTTTAGCTTCTAAAAATGAATTGATATCCTAATAATTATAGTGTATTAGTAATTGACAACGCCTCAATTCATAAGGGACAGTATTTACGAGACTTATGTGATTCTAAAGGTGTATGACTTGAATTTCTCTCGGCTTACTCGCCAGATTTCAATCCAGTAAATATTTTTATTTGAAATTAAGAATTTATCATAAATATTAATAATAAACTATTTTCTTACAGAACGGACAATCTTTTTTTTATATTAAGCATTTTTATGACAAAATCATAATTGGATTAAAAATCTAGATAATCCTCTAAATTCTTAGATACATTAATCTGTTTTATTAAGTTTATATTTAATATTTTATTTAATGGTATCAGGTTCGCTCAGTTTCGGTTAACTCACAATAATTACTTTACAAAAAAAAAAAACTTAATTCGCAGAGAATTAACCTTAGGCAAGGTTTTTTTAGCTTTTGTTTGCACTTCAATTAATAGAGATTTGGTTACTAAATGTTTTAAACATAGTGTTATATTCAATAATTACTGTAATAAAGTGCAAAGATCTTGTTTGGCGGCAACTAGGGTTTGTAGCTATAGTAGCAGTACAAGAATCTTTTATATAGAAGTTTATTATGAAATATCATTATAGTGGATTTGTAAAATACCCCAAATTTGACCATTAATTGTGAGTCATTTAATTGTAATGTTATTATTCTAATTTAACAATTATAACTTTTTAAGGTTTCTGTTATCCATAAAATACTGTTAATTTACTGACGGTCATTGCAAATTATTAAATTGTACGTTTGTAGATATAATAACAATAAATTTAAAAATAGTTTATCTAAATTGTACAGAAATTTATAATGGGTTGCGCTAATTGAAAAAATGTGTTAAACTATAGGAAAATAGGTTAGATGCATTGTTATTATATATTGGAGTACTAATAATTTTTTCAAGAGGTTCAATCTTAAAAAATAAATAATAAGTTTTGTCCCTAAAACTTAAATTTGGTGACCAAAAATTAGTTAAATTTGACAAATTCACCATAATGACTTAGTTATAGGAATATAGAGGATAACCTGTAAAGATATTGAATAAATTTTTTAGTTGTGTTTTAATAAAATTATCTGATCGAACAATAATAAATTGTCCATTAAGTAGGCAGTAATCAAGATTCTAATCCAGATCAGACAATTGGATAGTAACAGAATGACCACTGGCTGCGAAACAGGTAGTGTACCATTTTGTCATTATTCAATCAACTGATCTGAATTAGATTTTGGTTATGTCCACTTTAAAGATAATAATTGATTTGTTCTTATTATACTTCTATCTATAGTTGTTAGACGAACTCGAGGTTTTGCGCTGACAAAATGTAATACCTAGTTTTGTCTTTCGTTAATTAAAATTTTAAATAATGAAATGATAAAATTGACAAAAGTAACGAAACTGCTGAAACTGTAAAGGGTAACAAAACTAATAAAAGACGAATATACAAATAAATATTGAAATCATTGAAGATTATGTGTATAAAAAAATAAACTAACAGAAATTTATAAAAATTACAAAAAATTTTATTGTATAATAGATGCTTACTGTAAATCGAAGTTAGAAATAAATATTATATATTGTATTACATTACATAACAGTTCTAGTGAGAAATTACTTGGTGTTTACTTTGTGATCTTACAAATTTATTTTGTGCCAGTATGATTTAATTCATTATTTGTGTTGTTCCATGAGCACTATGGCTTTTTGACAAGGTTATTTCAACCGGTCAATAACAATTCTAGTGTTGTCCAGAAAAAATGAACTGGTTTATTTTTGCATCATATTATACAGTATAATTTCAGATGCTGATCTTTGAATAAATTATGAAAGTTAATTTAATGAAAATAACTTTTGTTTTTTTTTATGAGTACTAGAGTTTCACGTAAAGTTTCGTCATAAGTTTAAGGTTTATATTCATTAGCAACTTAAATTTGTATATTATTAAAAAAATAAAAAAGAGAAGATATATAATCAAAAAGAAATATAAAAATTCTGAATTAGGCCACTCAAAGTTAATTTTTCATTTTGCATAACTGGTGTTTCAAAATTCCGGTCGGCGGGTCAGATTTTTTTTTAAAAAAAAAACTTTGCATGGGCTAAATTAATTCATGTTCACATCTAAGGTCATGCAAATTTAATTCTTCAGTTTGCATAACATGGGATCAGAAAATTTTGTCATTTTTTTACCGGACCTATCAGGTAATTCCAGAAAATTAAGGTGATAAATTAAATGTCAAAAATGGAATAATTGGCACAATAGGAATTTTTTTAAAAAAAATTTTTTGGAAAAATTGGGTCAGCGGATTATGCAAAACAAAAGATTAACTTTGAGTGGCCTAAACTATAAAATATGTCATATGTTCTGTCAATGAGATATACTGGAATATACTCAGCTTTAATAAGTTACAATACAGAGTTGGTATGTATTTTAAGGTTCTATCACCCGAAAGTTTTTTAGCCAAATAATGATTTTGATGGTAATTAAAATCAGAAAATTTTATTTTTCCGATTTATAATTTAACATAATTAAAATACTATTTAAAAAATCCTAAATATGTTACTTATTTGTTAAGAACCCCTAATAGTCATTAATGGATCTTGAAGAAAATCATAATCTTTACATTATATATTTCAAATGTATTGCAGAATATCCTTGCAGCTTAGTTATTGTTAAAAAATTTACAGTATAGAGTGATTTGGCGAACAAGTTAAAAAATTTTTAATCAAATATTTTTATTGATTTAATAATAATTTATTAAATTTTACAGTAAACTATTTTTAAATCCACTTATTAAGTAGAATTTGAATTTTTAATTTATTGTAATATAAGTTGGTTCGGAATCTATAAAAATTGATTCTGACGTACAACAATACTAACCAATTCTTCAAAACCAAATTCATTAATGACAATTAAAAAACCAAAAAATTAAATCAATTTTGTTAAATAGATAATAATACTGTAATTATGACATTAATATTACAGTAGTACTTATAATTTATTTGATATTTGACAACAATCACAGAAATGTATTTCAGGAAAATATAAAATCAATTATTAAATTTAATAAATTATGATCTTTACCATTTTCACGATTTGTTTAATCGCTAGAAAGTATCTTTATAAAATTCTGTAACCATTTTTGCGACTAAGTGTGTATGTACAGTACGTATGTTGTGATGGGCAAATCAATTCAGTGCAACCTAAATTTGAGCTGTTCTTAAATTTTCTTTTCTATTTTTCTTATCTTTTTAATATATGTATACTATTTTTAGTAATTAGTATTAGAAGGGATCAATGATCACAAATCTCTTGTATCTATTAAATCTTTTTAATCAAAAGATATAAAAGATGTAAAAGATAGAAAGGATATAAAAGATACAAAAGATATAAAAGATATAAAAGATATAAAAGATATAAAAGATGTAAAATAGTAAAAAGAATCTTTTGTAGCTTTTTAGTCTCTAATAAAAAAGTATATAAGAGTCTTAAGCTCGCCTAACAGAATGAGAACTCAGTTCGAGTCAAGAGTTGATAACTTATTGTAGTTCGACTTAGAGAGTTGTAACCTTCGAAATTCGAGTAGAAGTGTTAGCTCTAGACTTTACCATTTGTATTATTTTCTTGTTATATAAATAAAACATATACTTAGTTGTCTTATAGAAAACACTATTGTTCTTATAAACTTGTTCGTTGTATTAGTTTATCTTATCCCTGTGATACCCGAAAAATCTATCTGTCGCAATCGATATAAAAGTAAAAGTAGATTAGTAATCAACCCCTTGTATAGATAAATCCTGTGAATACACTATTGATTATCTCATTTATTCAACAATAATTGAACCCCATAATCTTAATTGTTAATTTCTGACTGCCTTTGGAATCTAATCGGACTTATGATTGATGTGTTATTAGAATTACCTGTGAAAACCTGGAAGCTCAATTGGCAACCCAATAGCTCTTGTCTTGTGATCTTACTATACTTTTATCATCTCACTGAGGATATTAGCAAGACCCTACGAACCTTGAGACCCAGACCAAATCTTTATCGCCTCTTTCTGCCTGCCAAATCGAGGAACTAGGAGTCTTGGCCGATAGTTGTGTAGAGTTTATATTAGTTATAGATGTTATTAGGGAGTTTTAGTATACGACCCCGATTTACATGTTCACAATTGGTGGTGACTGTGAGATTGAACTTTTTAACCCATTCAAATCAAGAATTGAGATTTTAACTACCAACCCCAAAGCGTTTCTCTATAAAAATTTACTTCAAAATTTATTTTTTTTAGTTTAGTTTCAACTGAATCAAGATGTCTAATATAGCTGATTTCGATCTTGATAGACCCGCTAAAGAGGAACGACTACTTCCTCCATATGAACCATAAGATAATGAAGATCTATTGTTATAGAATGAAGTCCTAGTTTTATTACTATTAGATTCTATAAGTTTCTATAATTAAAATGAGCTATAGTTTATTAGAAACAGATTAATAGTTAAGTAGATAATAATAGATTAACACTTGTATAACATATACTTTTATACCTTTATACTTTTATACTTTTATACTTTTATACTTTTATACCTTTACATCTTTATACTTTTATATCTATATACTTTTATACTTTTATACTTTTACACGAATGTATTTCTAAAAATATATATAAACCCTAGCTTTTACCCTTCTTTAACTTTAGGATTTGTTCCCTGCAATTCTTTAGTTATAGGAATTCTTTAGGCACAGAAACCTTTAGATAGTCTTGTAGTAAAGTCTTGTAACGTACTTAAATAAAATATATCTTTGCCCAACTAAATACACTCCTGTTCCTTGAATAAAATATATCGAACTGCCATAGTGAGGAAACATTCCACTTCCACACCACTTTATATCTTCTCTGACCCCACAAGATCCCTGTCGCCGTGTGCTATGTTGCTAGTGGTATATTAAGAAGGCTTATACCGCTTGTAACATTTTGGTGCCTTCTGGTGGAAATGCATCAAAAATAATTGGAAAGCATTAAAAACTGTTGAAAATATTAAAAACAGCCAGAACTTTTAGGACCTCCTTCTCCTTCTCCTCATCTTTGAAATTAAAGCAGCCAGGAACATTGTACAAATATTGAAGTGTGGAAATATTAAGTTGAATCCTCTCCTTCTTTTTCTTTTGGGAAAGATTATTTTGTCTATTTACATCTGACTATTACCAAAGAGTAATAGCTTTTGATTTTCCTGTCGAATTGAAAGAGATTCGTTCAGAAGGGCATACTTGAAGCCTCTTGCATTTGTTGTACCGGTATTTTCCTGTCAAATTGAAAAAGATTCAATCAGAAGGGCATACTTGAAGCCTCTGCTTTTGCAGCACCCTATTTAGTTATTTAGTTTTTTTGACACAGTTTAATAGTTTATTAATGAAAAATTTTTATGAAATGAAAAACCTCTCACCCTCTTAAAATTTGGTTCTCACCAAATCTTCAACTCTACAAAATCCCAAATCTACCACATTCTATATCAACTCCACGTCCACTTAAACCCAACCCTACAAATTCCAAGTTCGTCCAAACCCTACTGTTACTACAAACCTAATTTCACTAAAATCCGACTATATTAAACCCCAACTCTACAAATCCGACCCCAAGTACCCACTATATATATAACAAAACATTCATTATTCATTATTTACTTATCTCTTTATTTAATATATATTTAAATTTAATTTAATACATTTACCCAACCCAAACCTACTTCTAATTTCTAACCTCTAAACTCAACTATTTC
>QKWP01002292.1:34368-75014 GCA_003550325.1 Gigaspora rosea
TATACTTTTATACTTTTATACTTTTATACTTTTATACCTTTACATCTTTATACTTTTATATATCTATATACTTTTATACTTTTATACTTTTACACGAATGTATTTCTAAAAATATATATAAACCCTAGCTTTTACCCTTCTTTAACTTTAGGATTTGTTCCCTGCAATTCTTTAGTTATAGAAATTCTTTAGACACAGAAACCTTTAGATAGTCTTGTAGTAAAGTCTTGTAACATACTTAAATAAAATATATCTTTGCCCAACTAAATACACTCCTGTTCCTTGAGTAAAATATATTGAACTGCCATAGTGAGGAAACATTCCACTTCCACACCGCTTCATATCTTTCTGACCCCACAAGATCCCTGTCGCCGTGTGCTATATTGCTAGTGGTATATTAAGAAGGCTTATACCGCTTGTAACACTATGAGATAACCGTAATCAGGCCCAGAATCTCCTTCGAGATATTGCTCGAGCCTTTAGGGAGGTAGCCCAACATGAGGTTCCAGTTGCTCCCAGGGAAAATAACTGGGTACATGTACGAACCTTCAAAGGAGAAGAAAATGAGGACCTATTAGAGTGGATTGAAGCCTTTGAATGAGCTGCTAATGCCAATAACTGGACTTGGGCTAAGAAAATTAAAATTGCTTCAGGGCATCTGACAGGAATTGCAGCTAGTTGGTACAATGACCAAAAGGATGATCTCCTCTACTGGGATGATGAGGATAATCCTGAGGACAGTTTTGTCCAGTCATTTGTTAAATATTTTGCAACCCCGGAAAGAAGACACCAATAGCAATTAGAATTAACTTCACTAAAGCAAAAAGAGAAAGAAAAAGTGGACTGTTATACATACCAGTTTAAGAAATTACTAAAAAGAGTTGATCTGGACCACCAAATACCTGCCGCATATGTCATCCAAATCTTTATAGAAGGACTACGTGGGAAAATTGCTGCTCTAATATCTGCTGATGATTTTGAAACATTAGATGCTACCGTAGTTAAGGCAAGAAAAATAGAGGCCGGTCAGTACTATTAAAAGCGAGAACCGACCTATCAAACACTTGATGATTTAAAGATAGGCTAGTTGTGGCAAAAAAATTTCACTATCACATGACCAAAGATCATTTCTGACCTGGTACGATCTATTCATAAAAATAAAATATTTTAAAATTTTAATGAAGATTTCTTGACAACTATCAGAATAAATTTAATAAAAATTTTTTTTTATTTTGATTCTATGAATTTATAGAATTCAAACAAAAAAAAGTTCATTGAATTTAATCAGATGGTTGTCAAGATATCTTCGCTCAAAGTTAGAAAAAAATCAAAATGTCTATCAAAATATAAGCTGTGTCAAAGTTTTTTTAAAACTTTGAGCAAAGATATCTTGACAACCATCCAATCAAATTCAATGAACTTTTTTTTATTTGAATTCTATAAATTTATAGTATTAAAATAAAAAAACGTTCATCAAATTTAGTCTGGTAGTTTTCAAGATATCTTTGCTCAAAGTTTTAAAAAAACTTTGGCGCAGCTTTTATTTTGATAGACAGTTTGATTTTTCTCTAACTTTGAATGAAGATATCTTGACAACCATCTGATTAAATTTAATGAACTTTTTTTTGTTTGAATTCTATGAATTCATATAATTCAAACAAAAAAAAGTTCATTGAATTTAGTCAAATGCTTGCCAAGATATTTTCGCTCAAAGTTAGAAAAAAATCAAAACGTCTATCAAAATAAAAGCTGCGCCAAAGTTTTTTTAAAACTTTGAGCAAAGATATCTTGACAACTACCAGACTAAATTTGATGACCGTTTTTTTATTTTAATTCTACTTCACAGGCATATTTGCCTGCAAAATTACTATAAATATACCTCTGATCTATTTTTTTAATCATTTAAAATATTTAAATAAAATTTGGTATTATAATATTTAATAACGGATTATATTTTTGAATTATTTAAATTTATATTATAAGACAAAAAGTTTATATTGCTTATAAGCTGAAAATATTAAATTTTAAAGAAATTTTTTAACCAAAAAAATATTTTACAATATCTTGGCGAATTCTTTAAATATTGGTTTTAAATATAGTTTCTAATGCAATATTGTAGTTTATATAAAGGATGACAACTTTCATTATTTGACTTTATATGATTTACTTGTAAAAATTAAGACTTGTATTAGAAGTGAAAATTTTTTTTATAGACAGGAACATATAAAATTTGAGAAAACCTAAAGAAAAAATTCTATAGTAAAAGTTCCAAAACAAAAACTTTAAACTTTTATTACACCAAAGTTTTTTAATATTTTTAAAAAAATTTTATAATAAAGTTGATAAAACAGAACTAATATTATAATTTTTACTTAGAAAGTATATAGCTAAAATTAATATTTAAGGTTTTATTTAAAAAATTTAAAATTTTAAAATTTTCGCAGCCAAATATGCCTGCATAACAAAGCAAGGAATAAATTTATAGAATTCAAATAAAAAAAAGTTTATCGAATTTGATTGGAAGGTTGTCAAGATATCTTTGCTCAAAGTTTTAAAAAAACTTTGGCGCAGCTTTTATTTTGATAGACATTTTGATTTTTCTCTAACTTTGAATAAAGATATCTTGACAACTATCTGATTAAATTTAATGAACATTTTTTTGTTTGAATTCTATGAATTCATATAATTCAAACAAAAAAAAGTTCATTGAATTTAGTCAGATGGTTGTCAAGATATCTTTGCTCAAAGTTAAAAAAAATTAAACCATCTATCAAAATAAAAGCTGTGCCAAAGTTTTTTTAAACTTTGAACAAAGATATCTTGACAACCACCTGACTAAATTCGATGAAGTTTTTTTATTTTAATTCTATAAATTTATATATTCAAATAAAAAAAAGTTCATCGAATTTGATTGGACAGTTGCCAAAATATCTTTGCTCAAAGTTTTAAAAAAACTTTGGCACAGCTTTTATTTTGATAGATGGTTTGATTTTTTTTAACTTTGAGCGAAGATATCTTAACAACTATCTGACTAAATTCAATGAACATTTTTTTGTTTGAATTATATGAAGTCATAGAATTTAAACAAAAAAAAGTTCATTAAATTTAATCAGATGGTTGTCAAGATATCTTCACTCAAAGTTAGAGAAAAATTAATCATCTATCAAAATAAAAGCTGCGCCAAAGTTTTTTTAAAACTTTGAGCAAAGATATTGTTATGACTGGTTGGAAGAGCAATGTGCACGATCGCACAGTTTAGCTCCAGTCGCAACTTGAGTTAGTTTATTATTAAAGGACAGTTTCTTATTAATTCGTATACAAGAGTTAATTGAAGTTTGAGATTAACTTTATTAAAGGGAAATGAAGGTCCTTAAATACATTTTAATTTACTATAAACTACTGCGCACTAATTTCTTTCACTATTTCTTGTACTCACTACGCTGCTTGTGGGCTGCGAGCAGTATTGACTGAAAAGCCTCATACGTAATTTTTCGAGCCATAGTGGCAAGAACGCTTGGTGTGCCAACAACCAAGGGCCAACAATTACTAGTTTGAACAACAATCCACGTACAACAATAACCTGTCCCTCAGCCCATTGCATACAAAAACAAATATTACCTCAAAGCCTCTACCACAACCAAATGCCTTGTAATTTTGGATGGCTTGGGTTACTGGAGTCTTCTAGTGTTACCAATTCGCATTTAAGTCGCGGGTTAAAAATTTTAACTGTGACAATATCTTGACAACCTTCCAATCAAATTTGATGAACTTTTTTTTATTTGAATTCTATAAATTTATAGAATTAAAATAAAAAACGTTCATTGAATTTAGTCAGGTAGTTGTTAAGATATCTTTGCTCAAAGTTTTAAAAAAGCTTTGGTACAGCTTTTATTTTGATAGATGTTTTGATTTTTCTCTAACTTTGAGCGAAGATATCTTGGCAACCATCTGACTAAATTCAATGATCTTTTTTTGTTTGAATTATATGAATTCATAGAATTTAAACTAAAAAAGTTCATTAAATTTAATCAAAGATTGTCAAGATATCTTTGCTCAAAGTTAGAGAAAAATCAAAATGTCTATCAAAATAAAAGCTGCACCAAATTTTTTTAAAACTTTGAGCAAAGATATCTTACAACCATCCAATCAAATTCAGTGAACTTTTTTTTATTTGAATTCTATAAATTTATAGAATTAAAATAAAAAAATCTACATCAAATTTAGTCTGGTAGTTGTCAAGATATCTTTCTCAAAGTTTTAAAAAAACTTTGGCACAGCTTTTATTTTAATAGACGTTTTGATTTTTTTCTAACTTTGAGCGAAGACATCTTGACAACCATCTAATTAAATTTAATGAACTTTTTTTTGTTTGAATTCTATGAATTTATAGAATCAAAATAAAAAAAAAATTATTAATTTAGTCTGATAGTTGTTGAGAAATCTTTTTAAAATTTTTAAATATTTTATTTTTATGAATAGATCGTACCAGGTCAGAAAAGATCTTTGGTCACGTGATAGTAAAAATTTTCTGCTACAACTAGCCTATCTATGATTTAACAAAGAAAATGCAGCAGATAGCAGTAAATTATGAAAAATTAACTACTGCTCTGTCTGCAAGAGTTGAGTCAGTTGGCCTACAAACTTCCGCCAGTACACTCCGACCCCAATAATACACAGTACCAATCTCGACGAACCAGAAATGAAGGGGTCACATGCTATAACTGTAGTGAACAAGGTCACATTGTTAGGAATTGCCTAGCAGAGCGACGCCCGTCTACTAGAAATTTTCCTCCCACCTTAGAAAGAAATAATGCCCAATCTCGAAATGTTAAAATGTGTGATATTATTACTAACAGTGGTAATCAGGAAATATATGCAATTAAAAGACGTAAAAGACCCGAATCTGAAGCCAATTGGGATGAAAGATTAAGAAAGAGGGTTGCATCTGATCCAGAACAGGGCATTCCACCTAATCAATCTACGGCTATGGAAGAAGTTGTCCTAGAGCCTAACACAAACCTCTTACCAACCCATGTTAAAGTTCCCAATTGAATTCGAAGGCACAGAGGACCCTCCGTGGTGAACTTAATTCTCCTCTATAATATTGCAAAGGACCTGTTGAGTCAGCGTGCCAATGCCACTTATGGTCAACTATTACAAGTGCCCAAGCAGCGACAGCATTTATTACAGGCATTGCGGCGCTCTGTTATTCCTACAACCAAGACTAATCTAGTTGAAAATAATCTCGAGCCAGAACCTCAGCAGCAAAATGCTTTGTTAGGATCAAAAATAACCCTATATTAGCTGTATTAGACTCTGGAGCTGCTGTCAGTAAAATATCCATAAAGTTAGCCAAGAAACTTGGTCTTACCATAAATGAGCCCTCTACTACAGTAGTTATTACTGCAAATGGCACCCGGAAGTGGGCCCTAGGAAATTAGTAGGTGTAAAACTGGCCATACAAAGTGCTACTGATTTTCAAGTTATTGAAAATCTGGAAAAAATGATATTGCTGGGGATGGATTGGTTTCAAAAGGTTCGTGCCAGGCTCCATTTCGACGAAAGGAAGTTATTTATTCGGTATCTGGGTAAAAGTTTAGAGATACCCATATACCAAGCCAAGGAGGATAAATTTGAATTACCCCAAGAGGAAATTGATGATGACAAGGACTTCTTCAATAATTATGAAGAAGAAAGTGACCTTGAAGAGGTCGAGAGTTACTATACCGAGGAAGCGGTAATGAATGAAGACAATCCAGCCATATACTTAATGGACATAGAAGAGCTTCCCACCTTAGATACAAATAACTCAACTGAACGGACCTTAGAAGAAATTATAGAAAAATTAGCTAAGGTGCAACATTAAATGAAAAACAAGAGGAAGAAGTAAAAACTATTTTAAGAAAATTTCAAGAACTCTTCGCCACTGGGTTGCACCAACTTGGTCAATATCGAGAAATCCAGTACAAGATAGATACGGGTAGTGCCAAACCCATCAAGCAATCAGCCTACCAAATAGCACCAGACGAACAAGACTTTCTAAATAAAGAAGTTGAGGGTTTATTAAGAAATAGCCTTATTAGTGAAATCAAGAGCCCATGGGCCTTGCCCATAGTAATTGTTCCAAAACGAACGGCAAGCTTCAATTATGTGTTGATTATCGAAAACTCAATACTTGACAATGAAAAATGCTTTTTTCCTACTACGCATCGCCAACCCCTTGGAAATTTTTGGGAAAGCTGAGTGGTTTTCTTCTTTTGACCTGGTCAGTGGGTACTAGCAGATATAAATATCTAAGGATGATAGGGAGAAAGCGGCCTTTATAACCAAACAGGGCACATATGCTTTTAACATGATGCCCTTTGGTTTATGTAATGCTCCAGCCACTTTCCAGAGGGCAATGAATCATATTCTATATGCATATATAGGAAAATTCGTTGCTGTAATTTTAGATGATATAATCATATATTCTAATACCTACCAGGATCATTTGAAGCATGTGGCAGAAGTCCTTCTCAAATTAGCTGCGGCAGGGTTAAAGCTAAACCCGAATAAGTGTGAACTCTTTAAAAACAATATAAAATTTTTGGGACATGTAGTAGGAAAAGGGGCATTAAACCTGACGAAGAAAAAGTGATAAAGGTTAAAAACTTCCCTGTTCCTGATAATTTAAGACAGTTAAGAGGCTTTCTGGTTTTGCCTCCTACTATCGCCGATTCATAAAGAACTTCACCACTATGGCGAAACCACTCCATAGGTTGTTGGAAAAGGGAGTAAATTTTGAATGGGGACCAACTCAAGAGCAAGCCTTCCAGGCATTAAAAACCCACCTCGTGACCGCCCAATTCTAAGATATCCAGATTTCGATAAACCATTCTATCTTTATACTGATGCATCTGATGTTGAATTAGGTGCCGTATTGTTACAAAAAGATGAAAATAGAAAAGAATTTGCTATAGCATACGCTAGCAAGAGTTTAACCCGCCCTGAACGAAATTATGTGGCTACTGAATTAGAGTGCTATGCTATAGTATGGGGTGTGGAGTATTTTTATCATTATTTGGGATATAAACCCTTTATCATTGTCACCGACCACTCAGCCCTAAAGTGGCTACAACACTTAGCCTTAAAGGGAAGAAGAGCCTGGTAGATACTCCGCCTACAGCCCTATAATTTTACTATTGTACATAGGGTCGGAAGGAGACATAATAATGCTGATGCTCTATCACGGATGATAGAAGGGCCTTCAAAAGATAAGGGGGCTATGAACGAAACTAGTGATTATTACCAGAAAGCAGCAGATATAGAGAATATGGGAAGTGCAAATAAACCCCACAAAAACTGCTAAAAGATCGACCCACCAAAGCTGTAGAAGAAGCAGAAGTCTTCTGAGTCGCTGCCCAAGAATATTTCACTAAGGACTCTGACAAAGAAATGGAAGTCACCAATTGGATCCACCATGTGAATAGGAAGGATAAGAAGAAGAGAGTAAAGAAGAAATGAGCGAGACTGAATATTACGAAGAGAGCAAAGAACTTACCTGTAGCCCAATGAAACAAGTAAGGTTGAAGGAAGTGTTAATACAGATAGCTTGGGAGTTGTGGCAAGCAGCAACCTGGAGTGGACAAATTAATTACAACTTGGGACCCCCACGCAGAAATGAGTCACAACTGATAGATATATATGAAGTATATTTGATAGATATATCTCGATGGGGAGATCCAGTCACCGGCTTGAAGTTTGAAAAGGAAATAAGTTAAGAAACCTCTATTTGGGAAAAATTCTTCCTTCACCTGGAATCAAGCCAGCTGGGAACATGGCACCAGCAAAGATTTATGCCCCGATATGAAAATTGACCCTAATGAGTGGCCCAACCTTTAGACGAATTTATTGACTAGGAAGCATATGATAGTGCATAAGGAAATAGAAAAAAAAGGATTACATGTTATAAAAAAAAAAAATAAATAAATTTTTTGATGAAGAAGGCTTGGTGAACAATTATGTCAAACTCGAAAACAGCATATAACATTGGTTTCCCCAGAATATCAATTAGTTACTTACTATATGGTGTAATCCTGATATCCAATATACTTGTAAAAGACTAAGCTCAAGCCCTAATTGTCCAACCGGTATATATCCAAAAAAAAAAATTTTTTTTACAGACCCGATAATAGAGTTAAATAATCAGGATGGGATAGGGCAAGAAGAGGGTCCTATTCAGTCAAAATTGTGAAAGATCGAACTATCACTTGATATTAAGAAGAGATTAAAAATTAGAGTAAATTACTCATCCTCCACCGAAACAAACACCGAAGGAAATCATTGGTGCCACCGCGATCTGCCAAAGGCAAATAGAGCTATTAAATTACCTTCTGAATATTACTTATAGAGAAGAAGGCTTATCTAGCTGTGTAGAAAAACTCTGATGTTAATTCAAGTAATCACTTTTTTTAGTGAACAATTACCTACTATATAAGTTGATTTTTTAAATCTGTACCATATGAGGTCGCCTAATATAAACCTGATTGGCAATTGCGACCAAGCCGACCCACAGACTGGAATTCATCTAAAAATTTAAGCCACTTATACTGGAACCTCGATTGACCTATCAGTAATTACAAAAATTAGTCTGCTGAGACAGAAGAAAGAGCGAGACATTGAAACTATTAAAAGGAGCAGCGACTGGAGATTAACCAGAGTGTAGCATCACACGCCCTGAAGGAAAGAGAAATAGCGACCCTAATATTATATGAAAACCCGATGTTAAACTAAATCCAGACCAGGTTGTCAGTATCCTAGCAGAAGAAGAATCGAACTGAAGAAGACGAACATAAAGCACTTTGGGAAAAATTATAAAAATGGAACCTCAACAATATGCAGCACTAAAGAACTACATCCAAAATCGGCAATTTCTACCGCATTATGATGATCAACAGCGGGACAGGTTGAGCAAACAAAGCCGTCAATATCTAGTCCAAAATAGAAACTTATTTAAGCCAAATAAGAAAAAGAAATTAATTCGAGTACTACAAGAAACGGAACTGGAAAATATCCTAGCCTTGGCGCATGATCACCCCATGGGAGCCCATTTTGGAAAGGACATTATGTTAAACAAGATTCATGAGTTGTATTACTGCCCAAAGATTTATACTAACATAAGTAATTATGTCAAGACGTATGAAAACTGTCAAAAACATGGGGCAGGAAGACCAAGAAACTATTGCACCCAATACCTGTAAGAGCACCTTTTCACAGAATAGGAATAGACATAATTGGCCCTTTACCAGTTACGCCTCGATCAAACAAATACATAGTCGTAGCAACTGACTATATGACCAAATGTCCGGAAGCTCACGCCATCCCTAGGGCCAATGCAGAAGAGGTAGCCAAGTTCATTTATAAAGAGTTAATTTGAAGGCATGGATGCCCAATTATTATATTAGATCAAGGCTCGCACTTTCGAAACTGGGTCATTGATGAACTTCTTGCAGCTTTGAATGTCAAACATTACTATGCCACTCTATCATCCATAGACAAACGGGCTTGTAGAACGTTTCAATAAAACCCTATGTAGTGCCATAGCAAGATTGGTAACTAAAGTAACAGACTCGGACCTGCTAATCCTATCTATCTTGTTCACCTATCATACTACAAAGCAAGTCACGATCCAAGAAATGCCCTTCTACCTAGTATATGGAAGAAATGCTCAGTTACCCTTACATCCGAGAGAAACTGAAGACTTATTAAACGGTACTATTATCCAACAATTATATGAAATTAATAATGACCTACTGGAAGTATATAAAAAAGTACTGCATCGAATAGAGGAGGTACAGCAAAAACAAGCATGGTGGACAAACCAGAATTTGGATGATCAACATAGTGGCTTAGCCAATTTAATAAAAAAATTTTTTTGATTTTTTATACAGTTTAAAGTACTTCATTTTCTCGTGATTTTTTCGAAACTTACCAATTAAGTTTAATACAAAAAAAAGCTTGTGTAAGTTCTTTGCCTGCCTTGTCTTATATTAAAATTAATCAAAAATAATCCCAATATTTAAAAAGTTTTATTAGAGACGAAGTTTATAAAAGATCTAAGGTAGTTAGGCCCGTAATTCGAGTACACGAAGGTATTTTAGTGTCAAAACCGAAGACAAACGAAGCAAAACTAAGATCTAGTACTTTTTAGAAAAAGCCAAAACAAGTTTAAGCAGTGTTTATATGAAAAGCAGAATAAAAAAGATAAGTTAACTAGTTTTTATATGCTTTAAATCTAAAGTTATACGTATTGCAAATGAACTTGTTATTTTATAAGTTAAATTTAATTATTTTAACTATTACAATTTAAAATACAAATAGAAACGATTTAGAAACGATTTAACAAAGTATATTTAATGAATAGATTAAGTAGAAATAATTTACACGCATTTAAAAATAAGAAATGTATAAGCAAATAAGGGATTGTAATCTCGTTAATATCTCATGATCCAGCAGTTAGAATTTGACGAATTTTATACCATTCGATTCGTCTCGATGAGATGAATCGAATGGTATAAAATTCGTCAAATTCTGACTGCTGGATTGTGAGATATCTTTGATTTAGTAAATAAAGATTTTTCGAACATTATTGTAATTTTATAAAAAATTGATTGGCCAATTATCACGTGTACGGATATGACCAATTGTTTAATTTAATGTGATCAATCATCCCATACTTTTATTGGACAGATCGGTCCTGAGTCACAAATTTCAAGTTTGGAAGTTTGTACTACCACGATTGTCCACCATGCTGCAAAAACAGAAGAAGAAACATAACCAACACCTGAAAGGCATGCCTGATTTTAATATTGGTGACAAAGTACTTGTTCTAGATGCAAGGAAAGCTGGTACTCATAGCCACAAATTAACACCAAAATGGAAAGGACCATATTATGTGCATGACGTTCTCCCCAACAATGCGTATAAGCTTTAAGAAACAAGTAATAAAGTATTGGCAATACCTGTGAACAAGACATTACTGAAAGTTTATCACGAACGAGGAATATAAAAGGTACCAAAAGAACAGTGCCAAAAGGGTAGTGAGAGCAAGCAAAAGAAAAATGACCTACCAAAGCCTTCAAAGTATGACAAGTACTACAGTATTTCAGATCTATATTGATCTGAATACCTTGAACCTCTTTCCTGTCCTACCCACCCCATGTCCATTCGATGATGAAAGTGACCTAATCACAAAAGCCGGTATTGGCCATAGATATCGTTAGAGCAGTTAGCATAGGTGATTGTATTGAAAGCCTAGTTCATGCTTTCTACCTGGGGCCTTAATTACAACGTCTCCCCCAAGACAACTCACCACATTACTAAGGGCCATGACCCAGCATTACTATACCAGCTCCATAAGACTATACCAACTATTTGCGCTTTTGGGGGTGGAACAACTCTATTGCACCATCTGGACCACCCTTACAAAAATTCGACGCTTAACTATTGCGGAATATAAGGCTCTATTAGACGAATGATGCCCAAAACTGGCAAAAGCAAGGAACATTTTCCTTGTGTTTGTTAATTATATATATATATTTTTTTACTTACTTCGTTCCGGTTATTTCATTTATGCCTAGAGAAAAAAAAAATTTTTTTTTCCACACATTTGTTTTAAACGGACCTGACAGTAGAGATAGGTTGGTCAGGACGAAATTGGGCGAGTTAAGGGGCCCTATTTATTTATTTACCTGAAGCACTTAAGATGATCGAAAAGAAGAACTTGAAAATTCAACTGTGCTGGCAGGAGCTATAGGATACCAAAAGAAAGAATCAAAGAAGTGTCAGGACGGTAATAAGGAAGGATATGTCCGTATTGCATGCCAGATAAGACTTAAAGTCACTGAATAAATATCATAGTGTAACCCCGTACATGTCGCAGGCTTGTGAATAGCCATAAAGAAAGACATTCATCAAGTTGAATGCTGCAATTCAAATAGAATTGGCGTTATAAAAGATGAACTGAAGAAGGTTAAAGTACTACCATATCAAATCCTGAAATCTGACATTAAATTAAATCCGGACTGGGTAGTCGGTGGCCCAGCACCAAGCCATAGTAAAACCTGATTAAATTATGTCTACCATATTGCATATGAGAAATTTTTCACGCGACTAAGTATAGTAGAACTTTTTTCATCTCCATAACAAAAGATAAAGCTATAAAATTTAAAATTCATAAGAAAATAATTATATGTATAAATAATTCATAAAATTGATAAATGAAGTAATAGTAGCTCACCTATCATTAGTTGATTCCCACTGCTCATAATAATCATCATAAGGATAACGATAATTATTATAATTATAATCTTTGAAACCTAGAGAGCTGTATCCGCCAATTATTTTTTTTGAACCTTTGATTTTAATTAACCCAAGAACTGCATTATTCTGATTATTCACAATAAAAGTATTGTAATTAAATCCGTCACGCATTGCTCTATAAGTAAGTGTCAATTGGTAATAAGTTCCTAGCAAAGGTGGTTCTTTTTTCGATCCAGTTGGTGATGACTGCAGCTTGGTTTCTTTTAATTATAACAGAATCAATATTCATAATCCACAATGTGAAGGCAGATTCGAAAATTTGGGCATTATATTAGCCATGAGATATGCCACTACATCTTCATAGATATTTTCTGGTATCACCTTTTTATAGGGTCTAATTTGATGAAAAAAATCTTCACGTGATATCTCATGAAATCGAATATACGGTATAAACAGATCCAGAGATTTCTTTAATAATGCAAAATCATTATCTTTCCACTTAGTGACATCCGTCTTTTGAGATTTCCTTTTAGAAGAACCTTTAAAAGCAACAGATTGAGCTGTTCCCCATTTTAACAAATATTTCCAAATATCAATTTCTTCAATATTCATATCATCTCTCTTAACAAGGCTAAAAGGATATCTTTATTCAAAGTTGGAAATTCCTTTAATTCAAAAAACGGTTGGGGATCTTCACAGATTATTGTCATGATATAATCTTGAATTTCTTTGCAATTTTGGAGTTTCAAGATCATATGCAAAGCAAAAATAAAATTCATTTGTAACCAGGATGATTCTTGGTTAATGAGCTAAATTAATTTACAACTAAAATTTAATGGGTTTTTTTTTCATTGGTACAAAAACATATGAACATTAGATGTGTCTAAGCCTTACATGCTTTTGGACATGATTAACCAATTTATCAAGCATTAATTCGTCACATGCAACGAGAAGGGCAAGAATGTTAAAACTTGATTGGTTAGGTCAAGAATTCCTGTATAGATATAGCTTAAAATTAAGAAAATAAGAAATTAAGTAATCTCATTAGTTTTGTATAAAAATATAATTTCATTAGTATGCATACTGAAGGATCAGAAGAAAAACAGCTGGAGTGATATTTGGTTTTTTAAAGATGGTAACACCATCATTACAATTTGCCCATTTATTAGATAAAGCAACTTTAAAATAGGGTGATCTCGAACGTAAAACATTGAGTGCGCGTTAATTTCTTTAAAATTTGGCTCTTCTCCAGCTTGAATAACAACATCGTAATCGTCAGATTCGTCAAGAAGCTGAGAAAAATCTTTTGAAAGTTCTTCAAAGAAGTTGACGGACATTATTACTGCTTAGAGTTGGTGAATATTTAAAAATTACGTATGTAATTATAAAATTTAAATACGTTTATGCAGATCACTATCTAAAATAGTAATAACGCGTGAGTTTCACCTTTTTTTGTAAAGTACCAGTATTTAACCTGAATTTGATTTCATTAACAGTAATGTTTCATCGTGACAATTTAATTACTGTCCCGTGATTAAAAGTCAAATTAACTTTGAAATGAATGACAGAACAATTTTTTTAGACAAATTCCATTGGACTTTATATCAAATCTTTGAGTGATTTATTGAATTTGATCTTATAGTCATACCTCTTAATAATTGTCACCCTTATAATCTCAACATTTATAGAACCACACTAATTTATGCCCCGACTTTTTAAATAATAAAATCCTTCTTTATAATAGCTATATAAAATCATTATCACGCATTTTTGTGTAATCAAATTATTAAAGCATATAGTAATTTACTCTATAATCTCCAATTTGAACTGCACCACAACTAAATAATTTCAAACTCTATGAATTTAGAATTCTAGCATGATTATTTTGCAATTAATAAATTATTTACATACTGGCTTGACCTTAGAATTCATACATACTACCATCGTAATTGCTGAATTACATCTCTATAGCATAGACCTTAGTTAATATTTTGTATTGTAAAAGTCATAAATCATATTGTAAGTTAAAGGCTCTTAATTAATTCATACTATACTACTTAAATTTGGGTCCGTATTATTCACTGACAATCACTTAAGAATTCCATTGACAAGATTATTTTACAGATGATTAATTTAAATCCAATAACTAGATATAATTATTCAATGTTTCTAAATCAAGATACATTCCTCCATTTCTGGTTTAGCGCGACAATATCATGCAGCTACTTATTTTCATTTAAAACTCGATTTATTAAGAAATCTAAAACTGAATTGAACGTGTGTGTTACCTAAACCAATCAAACATAGTCGGGTTAACAGATTTTATTAACGGTTATATTTAGATATTATCGTAAACCAATATTTTATACTAGATGGTTATAAAATAATTATAAAACTAAATTTACATTTATTAGCACAATATCCAACGAAAATGTATATAATTTTTTTTAACTTGAAGCTCTCAGCTAGCTCCACATGGTAATAGAGCTATTTTTTCAATAGTTTATATAAAAATTATTCAATTGTTATATAAATATTCTTAAATATTAAATAATTCATTAATGCTTACGAAATTATTTAAAAACATTATTTAAAAAGTAGATCTATTACTATGTAGAGCTAGTTGAGAGCTTCAAGTTAAAAAAAAAAAATTATATACAATTCATTATATACTTGTGCCAATAAATGTAAATTTAATTTTTATTGCCTAAAAAAAAATCTGAAATTAATGATAATTTAAGTGGAGGTAACATAACATACTAAGGTCACTAGCCTTTGATTAGTATTATAGGATCGTTAAACTTTATAGATTACAATACTTATAACCATTCCCCTGATATAATCGCGAGTCTTGTTAAATTATTAGGTTTTTCCTTTATGGACATAGTAATTACTATGCCAGGTAAGGCAAAACTCCAATATTTGCTTATCCGAAAATGATTGTAAATTAATTAATCAGATAATAACGATAAAATTTTAATGTCAATGATCAGTATAAATATAACCTATTAGACAATGATAAAGGAAACCCCATTAGATTTTATAAGGCAATTTCATCTGTTTTTGATTAACAATTGTCGAATGATTAGTAATATAAAATTATAATACCGGTAGGTGCCCTCTTGATTATTAAAAACCATAAATTTGGTCTGTATTATTTCACCGATAATCACTTCACCGATACCTTATTTAGCCGACATCATGCTAGGTGAAATTTAGTAAAATACAATGCCTGCAACTTGTAAATGCTTAACCCTATGTGATTCAATGACTGTTGGTGTGTTCATCAGTAACCGTAACTTGGAGTACAAATATACTTATTTCCGGAAATAAGCAGAAAAATGATTAGGCCACGCAATGTTGATTTTTCATTTTGCATTACCTGCCGGCCCATTTTAAATTTTTTTTTTTTTTTTTTTTTTTTTTTTTTTTTTTTTTTTTTTTTTTTTTTTTTTTTTTTTTTTTTTTTTTTTTTTTTTTTTTTTTTTTTTTTTNTTTTTTTTTTTTTTTTTTTTTTTTTTTTTTTTTTTTTTTTTTTTTTTTTTTTTTTTTTTTTTAGATATCAATTGTGCCAATAGTTCGATTTTTGATTTATTCTCATCCGGTGTCATCTGATGAAGATCTAGGATTGATAGAAAAAAATATAACTGCCGGTCTGATTTTTGATTCATTATTGTGGAAATGAAAAACTAACCTTGCATATCCTTAGATGTGAACATTATTTTAGTAAATTAAAAAAAAAAATCCGACCGACCTGACCCATGTTTTCAGATTCCATATAATGCAAACGAAATATCAACTTTGCGTGGTCTTAGAATATGTCACCCCAAATTTTGTGTAATAGTCGATAACGATTAAGATAAGTATTAAGATATGATTCCCCAAAATTATTTCCCTACTCAACATCACCTAAGGCTAGAGCTTCGATCCTATTTTTGACGGACAATCCGGATCCTATTAAATCCGTATTGAATCCGTATTAGATTACATATAAAGCTAACTTTTTAGCATGTCTTCAGATCCGTTATTTAAGCTCTTTGACCAATCCGAGTAAAAATCTCTGATCTGGATATCTGAATCTGTTTAGATTTAAAGATCAATTTGGATTGTTGGATTAAGGATCGAAGCTCTACCTAAGGCTAAAATATATAACTACTGTTAGGGACGGCACATGATTTAAATCACAATGATATGAATCATCAATTTTTCAGCTTCATCGCAGAATACTTTTTAAAGATGGTTGTTCACAGTTTATAAAAAATTACTGGCACAGATAAACATGGTAATAAAAACACTTTACCAAATATGTTTCTACTATGAAGATGCCATCAATATAATTGATCATTTAAAGGGTCATTTAATGAATTGCCACAGGATATAAAGACTAAATCAAGTGTAAATCATTTTTAAAATAAAAGAATTTGATTTAAATCATGATTTTACCATCCCTACTTGTAGGTAACAAATGATATAACCCAAACCCCATGTAATGTCAGTAAGTGACTTGTAGCGGAACTAACTTTCATAATTTAAGCGACAACCGTCGATAACGCAAAATAAACAACGTAAGAGATGGCTAAATAATATTACCATTACCATACTGTACTTATTACTGTAAAGTTGCATATATAAGCTTTTAAGAACATTGCATCAGCTAAACAATCATTTATCACGACGGACGCGATATTCCAAATAATAGAGCACATCCTGGATAATGTATAATGTATCATTTTTAATTAGTGTCTGTTTGTTCGCAGGGTGTCATATGACTTTGGTGCGTGCCTAAGCACTTTACTATATATTTATTGTAAATTTTTATTTTATAAATTAAAGTTTTATAAGATTGTTAATATACTATATATACTTTTGATTTAGAAATTTTACTTTTGTTTATTTATATACATCTTTATATGAATATTTACTAATTTAATATTTTTAATTTTATAAACCAATTAATTAACTGCTATTTATATATTACAGTATTTTTTATTTTTATAATATATTAATATATTGTTTTATTTAAGCTATATTTATTTTAATGTCGTTTATTGTCCGAAGCGTAGCGAGGACACACCTATACGAGTAAACTTGATTGCACGTCTATGCAATGTTAGTCAGATACGGCCAATAAAATTTGAGGATTGACGGTTTTCGTGATGATCTGCAGTCAGTGTAACAGACCGTGTTCGGTATTACACATGTGCACTATTTTGCACATTCGTATTAAACGGCTATTAATTAAAAATTATGTATTCATATTACTTCGGACCCATATCAGATTCTGATTTCCTAGTGATAAGTTACTGGCTTCAGTTTATCAGAAATTTATCGATAGATGTTTTTAAGCACTTATGACTTAAATTATTACCTTGCCAATCTCTAATATTATAATATTTTGATCAGTTAATTAATTAATTATTGAAGTATTTATTGTAATACAAAGATCGCAATAACTTTATATTTCGATCAATTCTTAGCCTTCGTTATCCATAACTATACTTTGTGACAAAGAAAACGGTGATATTGATCTCTTCTTGTTGACAAAATTGACGAATCATCTGCGTTTTTAACAAAAATAATTCAATAAGTTGTCCTAAGTGAAGTACTTCATTTGACGATTTTATTTGCTAATTTTTGTTTCAACTGTCCTTTTTTTTTTAGTTTCTCATTTTTTTTGAATGATTTTCAATTTCTTCACTCATGTTTTTTCAAATATGGGTTGCACTACCTCTTTATCAAATCATTCAACTTCTACAAGTAGTGAATTATAATTATTTTTTTCTTATAGCAAAATATGCTCTAGTTTAGATACCTATAAATACTCCCTATTTTTTCAAGTAGCTCCTCTATCTCTTGTACTGAATCAAATTTTTGTATTTGTTTTGAATAAGTTCTTCATTTGTTCGGACTTTCGCTTGCAAAGTCAATTGTATGAAAATTCAGAAAGTGTTGGGTGTGAGAATATAAAAAGCATTTGTTGTGCTTTTGCCATGCGTTTGAATATGATGCTCTTTCTTAATGTGACATACTTTAGTGATGGATATGGCATCCTATAAGTAATAAAGATATATATCATTTAGAGTTGTTGTTGAATTGTAATGATCGTCTGTTCTTTTTCAACACCTCTTAACCACAATCTTAATCCCTTCGCTTGCTGGCAACAAATCCATATTTAAGTGCACCCAGCATACCAAATTTGAGATAATGCTGTCACTAAATCTTTAATTGTGTGTGTAAAAGTTAAACAATCATACACATCAATGATATATTTCACGTAACTCATAGAGTTGACTTATTATCAAACTTAATACCATCGTGTTTTTTAATAATTAGGGTGGTGATAAAAACCATTGCGAAACAAAATGTCATATATTTCCATTAAGCTATATTACAAAAAATATATCATATAGGACTGTAATACGCATAAGAATAACTAATATTGTGTTTAAATATGATAATGCTTACCGAACAAATACATAAAGCATTTACGCCTTAGCCATCTATATAAAAAATTTTTGCGTATAAAAATGTGAATTACATTTAATATTACATGATAACAGTGATAGACATCCAATTTTTTTTAATTGTAGATACATAATAAAGATGCTGGTGAAATAAAACTATAGTAAAATAATTTCACCAACATTGGTAAAATTGGCATTAAATCATGAAATTAGCATCTCTAATCTGACATTTGGGATTCACATGTATGATTTTTGAGTAGCCATACTTGCCATAGATCATATGGTTTACTGGGACAGTTTAGCTTGTATCGCTAGTATGTACCTATTTTTTCGACTAACAAAACAATCTGAGATATGACTGAACACGATTACAATTCCTTCATGCAATCAACAAGAAATGACTAAAAAACTGTAAATTGACAATCTTTGCATGTTCTATAAAGTAGATATTTATAATCTTTATTAGTTTTTTAATGTCACAATATCTATAGAGTATTTAAAGTCTAATTCTTTTAAATGCGGAAAAAAAATTGTGATAACAAAAATTTTAAAAATCATATCAGTACAAAATTAAAATTATACATAATTTTTTTGTAAAAACAAATTTTCTATTCTATGACCAAACTTATTATTACATGAAAGATTTAAAAAATTTAATGAAAATTTCACACAGAGATCTTGCTAGCAATTTTTCTCCTTTAGGACCAAGGCTATTATGTGAAATACTTAAAAGAGTTAAGGGTAGGGTGAACATAGATCAATTTTCATATGATCTATGTGGTACTATAAGATTTTATATAGAAATTAAACACATGCCCCTGATAAAATTTTTTAGAACCATGACCAATTTTAACAAAAATTGGTATCACGTATAAAAGCCCTTATTTTCATAATCGTAAAATTTTAGAACTCATAATATTTGAAAAAATCCACCTTCATATATTGATAAAAAAACTTAGGTAGATCTAAATTTACTTAGGTAGCACAAGAAATTGTGATTCTGATTGGTCAGATCACGTTGTTTACAATTCTGATTGATTAATCACATGATTTCATATGATTACAACATGATTACTATTAGAAATGATCTACATTCACTTTACCCTTAAGTATTATTTTTAAGGTTGGCACACAGTGCTTTTACTAGGACTTTCCTCTATTGGGAAAAGCTTATTTGATGAAAGATCCAAAAATGTTAGTGACCAAATCAACCACTTCTTGATCAATGCCTTCTATTTTTGGAATCTTAAAGCTTCGAACCCGAAGAGGTCCCTATGATAAAAATAAAAAGTTGGAAAAGTTAGATCAAATTCGAGATGACATAAATAAAATAGAAGAAAGAATTGACCTGACACGTGACATGCATACCTGAATATTCGATCCTGGTGAAGATATCTGCTATGGCATCCCGCTCTAGAAAAATATTGTGCTTATTATATATTAGTATTAGTAAGGAATTTTGATGAACGTTTGCAATTCATTTTTGCACCATCAAGACCAATTTGATTACCTTAAATATTTAAAGAGGTTAATGTTCCATTTAAGAGCATATGTCAGTGCCCTTCCTCCTTTAGATCAAACCTGAAATCTATGGATCCCCTCCTTCAGGGGCGAATTGAATATATCAAAGGTGTAAGGAAATCAAAGTGAAATTGTTGCTAAAAGCATTCGTAATTGTTTTTCCTCCATTATCGAAAAGTTGATTATTTATAAGGGTTAATGTGGTCAAAGTAAAATTATTACTAACACCAGAACGGCCAAACTCATTTGTTTGCAAAATCAGTAAGTTAAACAAAGTTTGCAAGAATATGTTATTAATAAATTTTAGGAATTTCTAGTAATAAAAATATTTTTTGTTTAAATTATAATTGAAAATACTTATGAGTTCTATTTAAATATCCCACAAATTTTTCAAGGTGAGTAAACAAACTCCTAAAAGGAAATGCCAATCAGGACCATGAGAAAAGATGGTATATACAATCAAATTAGGGTGTCCAGGATTATGCGATGCGATATTATGCGCATAATTGACCATTTTTTCGCATCGCATATGCTTCGCATAATTAAGAAAGAAAGGCATAAAACACATGAGTGAGATTTGATTGGCGAAAGAATGTGTTTTGATAAAGTGTGAATTCCGAAAACTTCCGCAAAAAAGGTCAAAATATTCTGAAAAGTTGGCATAATTAACAAAATCTAGTTAAGAAAATGCATACTTCGCATTTATCGCATAATTGACCTTAGTAAAATCGCATAATTTACCCCATCGCATTGCATAATTCTGGACAACCTAAATCAAATATATTTTGTAAGACCGTGAGAAAAGATGATATACATAACCAAATGTATTTTTAAAGCAATAAAAACATTATATTAGGATTGGGTTATATAAAAATTTCGACAAGAACTTTTTCTGTAAGGATGCAGTAAGTTTTTTTTTTAAAAAAAATTTGCAGATGAAACCAAAAATTCCTTACATACATACATACAAACCTTTGACATATCAATATATAACTATTTTGGCCAGCATGATCGCTACGTGTAGTGTTTGTAACGACTTTGCGTTAGTCGATTTTATCAACTTAGCTGACTAAGTCAGCTGATTTTTCAAAAAATCGGCTTAGCCGACTTAGATTAACATCGTTTAGAAATCTGCGAGTCCTTAATAGAGATATATTAATAGTACAAATATCTAATAAATATTCCTGGATTTTATCTAGTTTTTGCCCGATGATTTTCAATGATTTACAGGGGTCCTTAAAGTGGGGCAGATCACGTGACATACCGTTTTTCATTAGGGTTAGGGCCCACCTTGGGATAGGGTTAGGAAGTTTTTATAAGTAAAATTATCTTTCCGCCATTTTTTGTTAATGTCCAAGGCGGGTTTAGACTACAGTTTCTTCTATTTTTCACATATTTCTCTTTTTTTCACTTGTTTTGCTTCGTCAGGCTGATCCGGGATCGTCAAATTTCAACAATTTGATTGGTTAATTATGACGTAATCTGCCCTGCTTTAAGGGACCCCTCTTTTAGGTCAGATCGATCAGATCAATCAGATCAACTGCGAAAGAGAAATAGATTAAAATAGAAGAGTCTTTAAATTGGTACGTAATAACTTTTTTTGGATTACTTATTTTTCTAAAATTTAAATAACGATAATGAATACGTGAGTACATGCATACGTCATAACAGGTATGTAACCTGGCTATGATTATCTGAAACATGATCTAAGCCATATGACTCAGACTTTATATGCGCATTGATCGAACGAGGGAAAGGAATTTAATAAAGCTAATTAGGGTTTGGATTGAGGCGAAGTTAATTAAGAATAATGAGATGCTTCTAAGATTCAAATGATTATTTCTAGATCTAGGTTTATATTTATTTGGTATTTTAATTTTACAAATGAATAAATCTAACTATTATCGTTGCTAATCGTCGCCAGGGTGCTTGTATTGCAAAAACGTACGTACGAACATACTAAGTAATAAAAATTTTCAGAACCTCACAAGAACTGAAATCGAGACCTTATATCTAATCTACATTATATTATATATATCTCTTTACAAATTATCGAATTTAAAATAATGAGTATGTAAATACGTAGGTACGTAGCAGGTAACGTGACCTGGCTATAGTTATCTGAAACATGGCCTAAGCCACATGACTCGGGACCTTATGTGCATATTGACGTGAGGGAAAGAAATTTAACAAATGCTAATTAGGTTTGGCTCGAGGCGAAGCTCATTAGGAACAATAAGGAGGCATCTTTAAGATTCAAATTGTGAGAAAGCAAAGTCATAGTCTTGTTATTAGCTACTTGTTGATTCTAGTCTAATCAGGATTCTCGAACCAAATCATACATGATCTTTTTTGTACCTTTATATCTGATTGTGTTTAGCCATAATTAGCCATAAATAATCACTTTAGAGAATTTAGCCACATCTTAAGTTCGGTCGGTTACGGTCGGGTTCGGTTGGTTATTATTGACTATTGGCATATAGCCGGCTAAGAGCGGTCGGTCATACCGGCTAATAGCCGACTATAGTCAATCAATTATTTTACGATGTAAAGGTTCTTTGATCCTTTAATTAAAGTTGTAGTGCCAATTCTTCCGATTCTAACGGCAGTTAGATCATCAAAATTGGTCTAGTCATTCTTGAGATTACAGATTAGTTTAGGCCAATTTTTGTTAGCAGTTAGTGTTAGTGCAAGTAAACAAATGACGTATACATTATTTCACGTGATGTGATGATCGTTGGTATCTTCCCCAGGTTAGGGATCCTAATTTTCTGCTGCGACAAACCCCAAATTCTGCCTTCTTTACACTTCGAATTATGCGAATTATACAATAAATTTTTTAAATTATGCTACAGATTATGCGAATCAGATAGAAATATGCGAAATTTATCATTATAATTTTTATCGTTATCGTTATTGTAAGTACTGAACCCCCATTAGTAACTTACCAATAAAACTACAAAATCTGTGTAATATCAAATTACAAACAGAGTAGTGTTTACAAAACTGTCTTTTGCGCCAAACAAAAAAATTCCCTGCAAAATTTTAGTATAAGGCCACACAAAGTTAATTTTTCGTTTTGCATAACCCTTTTTTTTTAAATTTCAATCATGCCAATTATTCCATTTTTGCTATTTAATTTTTTCCCGGTGTCACCCGATGGTGACATTATTTTTCTGGAATTACCCGATAGAACCGAAAAAAAAATCTAAAATTTTCTGGGTGTGAACATGAGCATATTAATTTACAGTAGATTAAAAAAAAAAAAAAAAACAAACAAAAAAAAATTTGGAACACCATGTTATGCAAAACGAAAAATTAACTTTGTGTCCTAATATATGTTTCTAAATTTTTATACTACTTTAACGATATGATTTATTACTTAACATTCTATCGTTATTTGAAATTTCAAATCTGATAATTTATGAAATTTATGTTTTGTACAATCAAATGCTGCGTCCAATAGGAACTGCTGGGGAAATTGATAAACCCGATATTACTCGATCTTTAATTCCGGCCATTTTATGCGCAGATTATGCTATATTAATTATGCGAAATTCATCTTGATATGCGAATATAGCAGTTGCATATGCTTCTGCGGTAAAATCTGAATTATGCGCATATTATGCTATCGCAGATCCGCGGTATCCCTAACCCAGGTGCGCCAACAAAATTTTTACGCTCACGTGATGACAACAAAATTTTTTTGTTAGGTTAGGGTTAGGAAAGTTAGGAAAGTGGTTTCTTATGCAAACTTTTGAGAAATAAGCTTTTTTGACAAAAGAGACGTTTTTGAGACGTTTGTTTTGAATTTTCCTGATCGTGTTACGTTACACCAAATTATGATCTTTATTGGCCAATAATCACGTGAACGTAAAAGTAGTTATCGCTGGGCATTTTACTTATTTGCGCGGTAACACAAACCAAAAAAGGAATTCCGATTTTGTAAATAAACTAAGTGCGTGAGATAAAAATTTAGGGTTAGGGCCTTAACGTTAGAGGCTATAGGGTTAGAATGATGCTTAATATAAGTAAAATTTCATTCCCGTCATTTTTTATTAGTGCACAAGATCGATTTAAACATTAGTTTTTGCGTATTTTCGCTTTTTTCTTCTTCGAATTCTTCGTCGGGCTGATCCGGAATAGTCAAAATTTGCACTCTCCGATTGGCTATTTCCTCTCCAGGAGCTTGTATTACCCGCGCAAATAAGTGAATGCATCGTTGGGTTGGTATAGTCTTTTCGCGATCTGTTTTTATGCAGACACATCTGTTGATCACGTGGCGTTACACCAAGCATCGACTAAAAATCACATAAATACACTTGCCACAGACTCAGCATAATCGAACTTCTTTTTAATTGGCTATCATGTCAGATGATCTTCATCAAATATGATTGGCTGATTAACAATCGATAAATTAGTTAGTTCGACTTTCGAAATATAAAAAATCTTCGGTGTTCAATTTAACTTATGTTACGTAAACACATCAAGAAGGACTTATTTAATAGCTCTTATCGTTATGGTTAAAAATTTTGATATGTAACTATTGATCAGTAAAAACATTAAATACATTAATATCTCAAAATTATAATATTTAATATTGACACTGTATTTTACACTTTTTTCAACATGAATGCAATTTTTCAAATATTAATACAAATATTATCTATTCTATAGATTCTATTGTTACAGTAAATATAACCTGCACCCACATATTTTCATACATCCGTATCCACCTAACAAAACCAATGCCTCTGATTGTATGCATTTCTTACAACTATTCGAACCTAAATTTTTATAAATAAGAGTTTTATAAGTATAGATAAATAAAAAAAAAATTTGAAACATCGTATTAGTATATTCACCCGTAATACATTTGTATATACATTTATACATTCATACTCGTGCCTTATGAAAGTCATACAGATCGTGAGATGCGTTAGATGTGTTTTGACAAAACAACTACGTTATGGCCATAGAACATCCCAGTAAAGTTTTGTAGAAATTGGACTAAATTGGAGGCAAAAATTAGCCAAATAATTTTTGGTAATATCGATATAAATGAAAACCAATAAATAACAACTAAACCGGTTTTCTTATCTGACTTAGTTCGTAAAATTATAGTAAGTTCTTCATTGTGGTACCTTCGTGAACTGGCCGTTGAAATTTTATAAGCCAAAAGTGCCGAAAAAGTAACAGAATTCCAAGTTTTTTGTGTATTACGTTACTTTATAACAATTTACTAGTAAAAATGTGTGTCTAGTAAAAGTTAAGCAGAATGCGGATTACTCGGATCGGTCTCTACACTATATTCATATATCAACAGAAGAATAAACTGGTGAAGTTTCATAGAAAACCCGCATGTCCTTCATGTGTTACCTTATGACGTATATTCCCCTCTATATGATTTAAATATATAAAAAATCTTGTGTAACCATCCATGCATATGGGATTTCGGTCATGCTCACAGACTCTCTTTCTCTCACTCCACTCACAAGCAAAATCAACAACAGAAAGAATTCGCCCACCCACCTCTCCACAAAAATCACTATGCTCAGAATCGACGTGGAAAAAATGTAAGCAAATTTTATAATCTTCATTGCGTTGTTACTGTATTATTGGTCAAATAAGATAATATGCTAAAAAAAAAGGCTTTAATTTACTTAAGAAATTTCTTAAATATATTCATTAGCATTTAAATTAAACTTTTTGGATAATTATTGGTTATTTAGCCAATAACTTAATATTCGAATAAGCATAATTTATTTGAATAATTTTATTACCGTATTTGTTATTTGTTATGAGATTCTGGTTATTGGTTACTTAGCATTCAATAACCATATATGATTTCATGTAAGTAGTATTTATTCAAATAAATAAAATTTATTCATCAGATATTAGTTAATTTGCGAACATTCAAATCGATATATTTTGACTAGAATAATTTAATAACTATTTGAAAATTAAAAAATCTTACTAAGCAAAGGTTTTTTAACCATTCAAATACATCGGGAAAATTTAAAATCCGAATCAATTGAACTAAAGATTTCATCATCACCACTAATTAAAATAGATGGACATTATAATCAAGTTGAATATACGAAAAATAAAATCAAGATCGATCAATTATTATCGGGATTCAAAATTTCCCGATGCAATTATTTTAATTTATACTAGATTATTAGAATTCCAAACAAACCATATATTTAAAATTAGATTTTGTTTCTTTTTAAATTGAATTGAAAATTTGACCAATATGCACAACTTTTTGAACCTCTGTGAGGGGAAATCTTTACACTATTGTGTGCTAAATTCAGCTATTATTGCAGATTGACAAATGAAAACGAAAAACAAATGAAAGTAGCGAAAAAGAAAACCTCGCTCCATCGTCATCAAAACATACGAAATCCATTGTTCAAGGCCAGAAGAAGTTATATGGTATGTTAGAAAATAGAATACTGTAACCGCTGAATAGAAGAGTGAGTCGAATGGTATAGATAGAGATGTGCCATTATACCTGAATTTTTTTCGCGTACAGTGCGTGCCTAACGATTTGATTGGCTAGTAGAAAGTATCAGCAAAAATTTTCGCGTACAGTATGTACAGTATGTAGCATACAGTACATATCTGATATAGTACTGTAAGTGGCACATCACTAGGCATATATAATAGACAAATTTAACTTCAATAGTGTACGAATTTAGACGGTAGTTTAGAGAAGGTTTATATAACCTTCAAGTAGTAGTCTTGTTAGGATGCTTAATTATGGAAGGCTGAATATTGATGCTTGATGCTTGGTGGTGGTATGCAAATGATTAATGCGGATATGATGATGAATAATGGCTCTGTTTATTTATAGTCACAATCTTATGTGCAATAATACACTAATCTTCTGTTATAATTGTAGAATTCGACATTCTAGTAGCCACAAAACGTATAAAGACATTCAAGTGGGTAGTAAATGTCATAAATGGAAATACGTGTAATGGTGAAAAATACATTCCACATAATAATTTGGAGTTCCAAAACATACTCCAGTTATTTGTGTCGATATCCTGTTTTTTTGTGGATACAAAAGGTTTTTTCAACATATGATTTAGAACAATTAAAAGCTTCTCTTGATATCGATCCTCAAACTGAATTTTCAGGTATTTATTCTACAATTATTCTTTTCAAATTATTAATTTATTCAACAATTATTTATTTAAAAAAAATCAATTCTATTAACTGTATCTTTAGGAGAAACTTTATCATTTTCGCAATGGAGTTTTTGAAAGGTATATGATCTTTATGGGCTTGGTAATGAAAAAGATCCTCAATTGTCAGAACTCCCTCTCCTTAACTGTGGATGTGTGAAATTAGAGGGTGAAAGGGAAAATTAATAATCAAGCATATTGTGTTTGACCTAAGTCTCCGACATAAGAAAGATTAGTTGTTCGGGAGTTGCTTAGCCAGAGGTTACTTCCGTTAAATAGCGTAAAGTCTGGTACTTATACACTTAATTTTAGTGTGTTTTCTCGCCACAGCCAATTCCGACCACCACCGAAGTGCCTATGAAATTTGTGAATTTATTAGTATATTCCCACTGGAAACGAAGCTTCTAAAGTGCAATATGTCGGTGCATTCCTTTTAGCTATTTCTGTTCTTTTTGAGGATAAGTTAGTGATTCATACTGAAAAACATATACTTAATAATAATACATTATAAATATATGCATTCAAACTTACTTCCTATAATAATATACATGATTTATTTAGGTCAAAATTTGTGGTTTCAGAAAACGTTACGTAATTAAATTTTTATATTCACCATCTAATAATATAATTAATATAATGCTTAGTAACAAATAACAAATATATAAGAAATTTATATTTAAAACAATAAAATATACTCACAATCTTATATTTAATAAAAATATTTAATAAATCAAAATGATGAATGTGAATATTATTTAATAAAAATATTTAATAAATCAAAATGATGAATGTGAATATTATTTAAATAAATTATTTATAACTTACTTCCTAATAATTGATGGAATAGCATTATTATAAAGTATCGTTTAATTAATAAAATTCTATTAAATTCTATTATTTTTATAATAGAATCTATACCCACTTTCTGGTGATTATGTAATTTATGAAATTGTTTTTTTAAGAGCCTTGCACTATTAAAAGACATTGGTTTGATTAGATAGTGGTGTTGTTAGTGGTTTTTAACGTATACCCAATATTCACCACTCTCACAACATGCAGCATGTAATTATGGATATGCCGTTGTAGTTTATATCAGTAATAATGAAAAGGTGAATTAGTATGTATTAGAATTATCACAATTTCTATTGTGAATTACTATAAAAAATTCGTGTTACAAACTTACTTGGCAAATAATACGTTTAAAGATTGAGCTTGCAAAGAAATTATTGTGGCATCTATCAAGAATTACTGTAAAAAATTCTCATATAATACTTGCTACACAATATGTGGTTGGGGCTGAGTTATTTCGCGTTGATATTATTATAGCTTCTATCATGATTTACTGCTATAATCCTTACCATTCTGGCGAACACAGCATATAATAACGTTATCGTATCTCAATCTAATTTCAAAGATACAAAGTGCACATAATGAATGGAAGTCAATCTTTTAATTCTCGAAAATACAAAATGAGTGTAACAAACAAAAGTCGATTTTTTTTAAAAAAAATATTAATTCATAGTGATAGATCAATTACAAATTATGACGAATATATTACGACATTAACATGCAAATAAATAGATCGTCACAATTGTTCAATATTCTCACGGTCTGATTACGGTTTTTGGATACAGCAAATCAAAAATAGCAAAGTGCCAAAAATATTTTATCGGTATTAATAACTGATAATTTGACAAGTACGTAATAAGATTAGTATTCACCTGATCACAACATATTTATACACAATAACGAATTATTTCCCACACCATTGTTCAATATACATTACACATGCACATGTTATCATCTCGTGCTGTCAGAATCACCATAACCCTTCTCTAAATTGGAAAAATGAAATCCATTACTCTACCCTAAAAAAAAAGGATTCTTCAAAAAATCAGCATAGCGAACATCAAAAAAGTTGAACGAAAACCATCCCTCTGCATTTCATACTACATAAGAACTGGTATATATCATGCACACACGATGTATGTAATTTTCCCACGATGCCAAATATATGCACAATGAAGCAATTACACGTAACATATAATATTTTCACAATACCTACTAAAATAGGAAAAAAATCTGATGAACATAGTACCTTCCAAAATAGGAAAAAATATAGCGCACCAAAAAGTTGAACGGAACTATCCCTACACATTTCATATAATCGTACTAGTATAACTATAATTGCATGCAGTGCATTATTAATGATAATTTAAATATTCTTCTGTCTTACTTCATTTAACATATCTAATAAAGTTTGTGAACTTAATTAATATTTTTAAACTATTTGATGGGCTACGCCTCAAGTTTTTTTCAATTATTTGTTTACTCAGGAGATTTTCCCACTGGTTGTATCGTACGATCGTATGATTTCTCCTAAATCATGTCATGGTTACGGAAGATCAGCATAGCCCCAGATAGCGTAAGGTGATGCTGCAGTGGTTTCTGGCATAAGCACATGGTAACTGCGCATAGCAAGGCACAATCCAGTTTGTGCCCTTGGTATCTCGCTGCACATGTTTGTTTATTTCCCTTTTCGTAAACAATAGATTCACACATGTTAGCTTCGCCCATATAGATAAAACTAGTTCATGCCCTTGGCATTTAGCAGTCAATGTTTGTTTATACCCCTTTTTGTAAACAATGTACTTAGCCTAGTTTTAGTTTCACTAACAATGTAATATTAACATATGGTGGGTTATAGGTAAAGTAAAGGTGATTTAAAGTACTAAGGTGAAGATGTTTTTAACAACACTTACACCTCAAGGCTTGGGAAAGCCGCCTCTACCTTCTGCCTCAAAGAAATGAGGTCATGGTAATGAAATCGTACGATAGAACGAATTCAATAGAAATAGTATAGCTAGTCTAAAACCAATGTATTTATTAAGAGAGGAAAAGTATATAATACACCCCTCTCGATTCAATAAAGAGTAACTCACAACTGATAGAGTTCAAATTGAATAACTCAGATGTACTTGAGTTCTAACCTTCGAAATAAGAGTAGAAGTGTTAAGAAGTGTTCTCTTGTTGTTAAACCCCTTGTTATAATAAAATCGTTTATTACACTTACCCTTGTCCTGTAACACATTTGTTACTTTTGTTAAAGTCGTGTTGCCCAGTTGTGACTTTGTAACCCGTATTTCGAACCCAGTTTCGTATAACCCAATTAGAGAAAGAAAGACCGAGTTAATCACCTTTTATATAAAAGCATCAATTGATTAAACCCTTTGTTTACCTGATATATCGGACAATCAATCACTGATATTGTTAGACTGATCCTCATACCAAACTAATATTGGCCTACCGATCGTTAATCAAAATTAACAATTGTATTTAGACCTGCCATACCTCGTGCTTCAGAATAAAAGAAGAGTAATATAAATAAAGTGGAATTAGGACCACCCTAAGAAGAAACCATATACAAGAAGTCAAGGATATACTTAGCTTTGCTTAACCGCGCCGCAACAAGACCTAAACGAACCTCGAGACCCGGACCAAACCTTCCACGCCTCTTCCTGCCTGCCAATTCAAGGATCTAGAGTCTTGCACGCTTATAGAGCATTGTTTTGGATAGATAGTGGTGTTGTTAGTTGCATTTAGTATCTAACCCGATAGTTTTGCCCTCCACAACGTATATACTCGATCACACCAAGCTTTAGCAATTTGAACATTTTCTTTTCACATTTTCCTTTTATGATAAATTTATAAATAATTCCAACACTAACGCTAAGACTAATCACAGTTATACATAACTATATTCGCGTTAAGTAGCACAAGGCGATTCCACTCATATTATCATATCTTCTATTTGATATAATTCAAACATTACATTATCAATAATGTCAGACCTGACCTACCTATATTCATTGAAGATGTATAATAATACATTTATTTATTCCACAGGTCTTATGTAACAACCTGTGCTTTTTTCATTTGGTTATTGCACGGGTTTGTACGTCAGACACCGTAAATAATATAGTTATTGTATGGGTATATGAATAACTCGTGGCCTTCGGTCACAGTTATTCACTACATACCCATACAATAACAAGTATAAATTGTTATTGCTGTTTTAGATGACGAATCAGAATTAAAGTTCGCAGAATTCAACAGGGCAACCCGCGGGTTGACCTGTCGGATTTGACCTACCCATTCCACCCGGGTTGCTACAACTCAACCTGGGTCACCCGCCCCCCCGCGGGTGGCTTTACTTATTTGTGCTGGTAATACAAACTCCTAAAAAGGCAACTACCAATCAGTGAGTTCGAATTTTGATCATTCCGGATCAGTCCGACATGAATTCCAAACATGTGCAGAAGAAGAAAAAAGCAAAAATACACCAAAACTAGTGTTTAAATTGACTTTGTGCACTAATTAAAAATGTCGGGGACGAAATTTTACATATAATGAGCAACTATCTATAGCTATACCTCCTAAAGCTAACCTCCTAACCCTAACTTTGCGTTTTTGCACACTTTGTTTATTTACAAAATTAAATTTCCTTTTTGGGGATCCGTTAAAGCCAGGTACAATCACGTGATCTGGCGATCATCGGCGTCCTGCCAGCCGGCCTCCGGAGCTAATTTTATCATGTGATAAAGCAATCACCTGAAAATCATGTCAGGTGATTCTAACGGAGAGACGGCCCTGTTTGGTTGATATAATCGTAAGCAAACCCGATTAATTGCAATTTCTTTGAACTCAGTTTGCGAAAATGTGAAATTTGCTGGTCAATAAAAAAAAAAAGAAATCGATGATTTCATCGATTTCTTTTTTTTTATTGAGTGTCGGGAATAAAATTTATTTAGTGAAAAATATTTATTATATAAATATGACAAATTTTTCGGTAGGTCTAAGTAAAATTTTATTTATTTTTTTCATTAAAAGTTTTTGCTAACTATAAAATTCTCTTTTTTCTATTTTTGAAAAACGGAATTTAAACAAAATTTTAATTTTTGAATAAATTCAGCCTTCTCGCTTTTATCGCCATTTTTCTCTATACTCCAATACTGATCACGGGTCCTTTTCATTAGCTCATTAACAGTAAGTTTTCTATTCATTGCCGCTCTATCAGATTCGTCCTTTTCAAATGGTTCTAAACTTACTAACTCGCGATGCTCAAAAACTTCGAAACCACTTTCATCAAACATTCGTTGAATATTTCTCCAAGCATTAGCCGTTAGCAATTTCCTGGGACCTTACGTTTGCTCATGGAAGATATGCTTGCAAGGAAGCATATATTTTCGAAAAAAAGGCAGTGACATTCNTTTATATCATGCTGTAAATCAGAAATCGTTTTTTGATTACCGATCTAGGTTTTGCAGGAGACATCAAAGCCTATGGGTAAATTTATTGCGGTTTGCAAAAAATATGTGAAATTTGCTGATAAAAAAAAAAAAAAAAAAAAAAAAAAAAAATTGATGATTCTGATTCTGACTTCTGATTTCTTTAATATATTTGACTGAACATTTTTGTATTCTAGCAAATTAATTCGTTTATTACTTTTAAAAGTTGCACAAAAAAGTTACTTTATGCATCCAAAACATGTTCAGGGATATAATTTTTGATCATTAGAAAAGTTTTTTTTTTAAAAAAAAAATTATATATATATACAAGTAAGTCTTTATATAAATATTAGTTTGGTAAAGAAATCGGAAATCAGAAATCAGAATAATCTATTTCTTCTTTTTTATGATCTACAAATTTCACATTTTCAAACCGCAATAAAGTACTAAAAATTAACAATACCCTAGAAATCGGTAATCCAAAAAACGATTTCTGATTTATTGCATGATATGAAAAATGATCAATGGTCACAGATTTTACGAGTAATAAACATTTGAACTTTATACTCACTCATCTTTAGGCTGCCTGATTGTTGATATGATTTATATAATTTAACAAATTTATCTAATCACTATATAATCGATCTTTATACTCACTTTCTGGTAAATTAATGTAATTATTTTAATGTCTTACTAAACGGCTTGAATTCCCAAATAAATTGAGGATTGAACTTGATACTCACTCCCCCGTTGTTAATGTAATAATTTGAAACATTTATTAAATAAATGTTTCATTGCAAATCCTGAAACTAACAAAGTGCACAAAACCTACTTGCTGGTAATTTATGCATTATTTAACAACGATACACTATTAAATTTGATTTAAAATATTTATGCATAACGAACTGAACTCCTTACTCACAAACTTCGTTTGTTCAATAATTATTTATTTAAAGAATTATTATCATTGATATTCCGATTATGGGTAAATGTGCATATATGGTTAGGTTTATACTCACAGTCTATTAAAAGTTCGCGTAATTTTTATATATTTAATTATTAACTCGGCTTATAAATTAATATATTAATTGATCTTTACACTCACGCTCTAATTATTAAAATTTATGTAAAATTTAAATATTTAGCATCAACTTTGAGTCAATTTCTAACCGAATAAAATACTATTAACAGTTAAACTTACTTTCTATAAACATTTGATGGTTATTTATTTAGCATTTATTTAAATAGCTTCGTAAATATCGAATTTTTACTCACAACCTAATATTGAATTATTTTTTATGAATAATCTATTATAAATTCATTAACATAAAAGTATACAAACTTACTTCCTAGTATTTGATATAGTTTATTATGAAACTTATTTAAATAATGAGTACGTAATGTATTCAGACTTACTCTCTAGAAATTTGCATAACCATTTGAAATATTAATATAAATACTAGTTTAACAAATCATTAGTATATAATTAAACTTACTTCTTCCTAATAATTCAGGCCATTGATACACGTAATAATTAAGTTATTATTAATTCACATTTTTAACGAATTTGCATCCATATACAAAACTCACATCCCGGTCCTGTAAATAGCGAAATTTATAAATTATTCGAAAATTTATTTAGCACTATATATTTTAAAATTTAATGAATATAACAATACTCACGCACCAATAATAATATTAATTAACAGTCATCTGAAATTTAGTGCCATTCTATCGTAAACTCCAAATTGCATAATTTAACTTACTCCTGCCTAGTAGATGAGTGAATTGTTGAAAGCATACACATTAGAAGTAATTCAATGGAAAAGAATGATCGTCGTTTAAAATTTAGACCTAAAAATAGATTTACAGAAACTTTATACTTACCTAAGATTTGATATTTATAAGATCTTATTAACAATGATGATTGCATTATCAAATTATCCAATTATCAATTATATTTACCCGCTTAATGTTGATGTTATTTGTTTAATAGATGACTCAGAATTCAAATGAAAGTAGTGTTCATAACTAAATTTATACTCACTCGCTGGGATAATTTGAAGAATTACTCAGTATTAATTTTGAAATACTTATATTTTATAATCAATACTTGATTAACACATGTATCAAACTTAATACTCACAAGCTAGAAATAATCGTAAAGTGTACTTAGTACTGTATTTAATTATAATGAGAACACTTATTCGGTCCTTTATTTACATCCTGGAAGTGTTTTTGCATTGTGTATTTGAAGTATTAGATTATCCTCTAATTTCTAAAGAAAAAAAACAAATTGTAAACTATCATATTCACACTCACTTTCTAATTTAACCAATTTAGGTAATTGGTTGAGTCAATAATTCGTAGTAAGATTTGATCTAAAAAAACATGCGCAATTGTTTCTTACGAACTGGTCAATTGAATTGGCAGAATTATTTAACACGAATTCTTAGGTTTTAAAGAATAAATACAAATAATTATATACTCACATTCTTATGTAATTTAGTATACATGATATGATATATTTAGTGTTTACATTACAAAAAATTTTTGCAAATATAACTAATTTATACTCACTCTATTATAATCTTGCTAAATAGTTGATGTGATCATTTAAAGTATGGTTAGCATAAGTTGTCACGAACGAAAATATGTATACGATTTAAACTCACTCTCTAAAACCGATATAATTTATGTTAATCATTCAAAATGTTACTTCCACAATTTTAACTTTTGCTACACTCACGAGCTGGTAATTGAAATATTAATATTTAGCATCAATAAAATTATTGAATTCTGTATATAGTTAATTGTATTTTATACTCACACATATTCAATAGGGTTGGCACTTAAATTGCATATTTATTAAATTATTTGATAGTCAAATCATGGTTAAACTAAATTTCTGTGATAAACTTTATACTTACTCCCTAATAGTTGATATAATTTAATTAGCATTGATCTATTGATATGCCCAATTAAACTAATATACTGTACTTACGTTATTCTATTATTAATTATATAAAGTATTATTAATTCATTTCAGAATCCTGATTAAGCAAACGAGAGTAACTATATATATCTTCAAACTTACATCTGGCATTTAGAAAATAATTTAATAATTTTTTATAGTTGACGACTTGAGAAATTAAACAGCTACATTTCTTGAGAAAAATTTCATTAAAAGTAATAAAACACCTGCTCTAATCGTATGTCATTTAACTTTTTGCAAATTTCTCTGATATCAGGACGATCATCTGGATCACCATCCCAGGCAGCGTCATAAAGAATTTTGAAATCAACAGGAGTTCCGATAATTGGAGTTTCTCGATTACCTCTAATTAGATGCATTGATATTCTTGTTGATCTATTTTTAAAGGCCTTAAAAGGAGGTACGCCACTTGACAGTTCCCAAAAAAGAACACCAAGACTATAGATATCCGAATACTTGTTCCACTTATATTCACTTGCAGTTTCAATGTACTTAGGATCAGAATATTCACATCTTCCATATACTCTGCTTGTAATAGACGCTGCGACGTTATCTAATGACAAAGATAAACCAAAATCTGTAATAATCATTCTATGACCATGTACTAATATGTTCTTATTGTGCTAAATTTTAACAATATTATGTGTGTTCAATATGTTAATAATAAGTAAATAATAACCTTATAAAAAGAAATGAAGAAAAGTCTCTTACAAGATCCCGATGAACAATATTTGCATTATGCAAACAATCAATCCCGCTAGAAATTTCTTTTGCCATTCTAATTTTAGTTGGCCAATCTAATTTTGAAAAATGTGCATTTAAATAATGCTCAAGATCACCATTGCCTGCGTACTGAAGAACCATATAATAATTGCCGGCTTTATAATCTAATTTATCAGTTTTAAAAGACATTCTGATGATTAGATATTTAAAAAATATATGCTTATCCATTATATAAAAATTTAAATGCCTTGAGTAATTCCAAAGAATTCTATTATAGTTTTGTGATTAACTTTAGTAATAATTTCAGCCTTGTAATTTATAGTATTAAAACATAAAGGTTATGATTGCAACGTTAATAAAATGTATTGTAAAAAAAATAATACATACTTCTCTAATAAAATCGTCTATTGAATGTTCGTCATTATGATCCAAAGTCTTCAAAGCCATAATTTGTTTTACATCTTTTGAATAGGCTCTATATATAAATCCAAACCCTCCTTTACCGATTTCTTCTTGGTTTTCAAAAGATGTGTATTCGAATTCTTGTCCAAAACTATTTTTTTCAAACAATTCTTTACAAGATAAATCTATTTGCATATTATCTAACTTTTTGCAAATTTTTTGGATGTCGGGACGACTATCTGGATTATCACCCCAAGCAGCGCAATAAAGATTTTTGAAATCAACAGGAGTTCCTTCAATTGGAGTTTCTCGATTACCTTCAATTAGATGCTTTGTCATTCTTGCTGGACTATTTTTAAAAGCTCTAAAAGGAGGTACGCCACTTGACAGTTCCCAAAAAAGAACACCAAGACTATAGATATCTGAATGCTTGTCCCACTTATATTCGTGTGGACTTAAAAAGCAGTGTGGATCAGAATATTCTATTGTAATTGATGACTCTGAAAAACCAAAGTCTGTAATAATCATTCTTCCATCATCATGTACTAATACGTTCTTATCGTGCTAAATTTATCAATACTGCATGTCAGGTATGTTAATAATAAGTAAATAATAATAATAATAATAAAGTAATGAAGAAAAGTCTCTTACAAGATTCAGATGAACAATATTTACGCCATGCAAACATTTAATCCCTTTAGAAATTTCTCTTGCCATTCTAATTTTAGTTGGCCAATCTAATTTTGGAAAATGATCATTTAAATAACATCGAAGATATCCACAATATATGTACTGAAGAACCACGAAATATGTTTTGGTTTCAGAATCTAATTTATAAATTTTAAGAGACATCTCCACGATTAGATATTTAAGGATATATGATTATTCATTTTATAAAAATTAATAACATGCCTTGAGAAATTCCAAAGTATTGTATAACATTGTCGTGTTTAACTGTGTATTTGACCTTGTGATTTGTGGTGTCATAATATAAAGGATTATGATTGTGACATGAATAATATTACTGCAGCAAAAATAATACATACTTTTCTAACCAAATTGCATAATGAATTTTCGTCACAATCAGATAAAGTCTTCAATGCCACAATTTGTTTTTTATCTTTTGAATAAGCTTTATGCATAACTCCAAAACTTCCTTCACCGATTTCTGTCTTGTTCTCAAAAGAAGCATATTCCATTCTTAGTCCTTTAAATAAATCTTTATAAACTGGCTCTAATTGCATAAGTTCTAATTTTTTGCAAATCTCTTTGATGTCAGAACGACTATTTGGTTCACCATTCCAAGCAGCCTCGTAAAAATTTTTGAAATCAATAGGAGTTCCTTCAATTGGAATTTCTCGATCACCTTTGATTATATGAACGGTTTTCAAAGCTCTAAAAGGAGGTACGCCACTTGACAGTTCCCAAAAAAGAACACCAAGACTATAGATATCTGAAAATTTGTTCCGTTTATAAGTGAAAGGACTTTTGAGGTATTGTGGATCCGCATATTCCCAAATTCCATATACTTTACTTGTTACAGATTTTGAGCTGTTATATAATGACTTGGATAAGCCAAAATCTGTAATAATCATTCTACCATCATGTACTAATATGTTCTTATCATGCTAAATTTTTATCAATATTAAATGTCAGGTATATTAATAATAAGAAAATAATAACCATATTAAATATAAAAATGAAACTTACAAGATCCCGATGAACAACATTTGCATCATGCAAACAATTAATCCCGCTAGAAATTTCTTTTGCCATTCTAATTTTAGTTGGCCAATCTAATTTAGGAAAATGATCATTTAAATAACATCGAAGATCTCCACTGTTTGCGTACTGAAGAACAATGTATGTTTTGTTTTCAGAATCTAATTTATGAATTTTAAGAGACATCTCAACAATTAGATATTCAAGGGAATAAGTTTATCCATTTTATAAAAATTAACATGCCTTGACTAATTCCAAGGAATTTTATTATATTATCATGTTTAATTTTGTATTTAACCTTATGTAATTATAGTAGTAAAATTTAAGGAGTTATGAATGCAACGTGAATAAATATGTACTTTGACAAAACTAATACATACTTTTTTAAGCAAATCGGCTAACGAATTTTCATCATAATCATATAAAGTCTTCAAAGCCGCAATTTGGTTTATATCTTTTAAATAAGCTATATACATAACTCCAAACCTTCCTTTACCGATTTCTTCCTTGTCCTTAAAAGAAGCATATTCAAATTTCTGTCCAAATTCAATTTTTTCAAACAAATCTATATTTGACATTTTTACGAAAATTGAAGAGAAAGTTAAAAAATCTGGTCAATTTTATAACTAATAACGTTAAGATTATCGGTATCTGGTATCACACAATGTAACAGGTAGTAAACCCGAAAAGTATAAATGATGCTGCTACAAATTTATTTTTTTGATTGAATAAGTCCAATCTGATCAAGATTTGACGCACGCATGCATACGTAGCCATAAAAGTAGGGATTGGAATCGCCTAAAATTTTTCTTATTCGTTTAACCGTTTAACCGTTTAATTTGGCCGGCATTAAAATAATTCTGGCCCACGACCAACATAATTCTGCCCGGAACTATGGAGCAATTTTTAAACGGTTAAACGGCTGTAATTGCCGTAATGGTTGTAAATGCCATAATGGTTGTAAATGCCGTAATAGGGTGTAATTGTCATAACAAAACAAGTATCTGCAATTCTTTTTATTGGTAATCTAACTAATCTAACTAATCTAACTCTAATCAAGTTTAAAAAAACTAAATAAATAATGCAATCAAAAGGCACGATTTTTTGTGTACAAAATATGGCATTAAATTGTATCTTATTGAATAAGCTACGATTGAGAATGCTTAGGTTCTCAGAATTCCACAGAAAAATTGGGTATTATAACGAGATACGTACAACAACTTTTGAGTAAATTGTGCTGATCAAATCAGGATTTCTAATATTTTTGGAAAAATGTTGATCGAGGATAACCTTATTTTGTAACTGGATAACCAAGACTTTTTGAATGATAGGGCCGAATTAAAATTGTCTGCAATAGTTAGTAGTCCAATAATGCGATCGATTATAGTAATAGTTTGTGCACATGAAATTATGTATTAATCTGATTATGATCGAGGCACTTAATTATATCTATCGATAATCAATTAAGTAATTTGATCAGGTTACGTTATCGTAATTAAAGTGATCAGTAATTTATGGGTTGTAATGAATAACCCGGTTATACATGGGTTCATATTCCATTCTGAAGGCACGGGGTTTAAATATGAACCTGTGTGTGTAACAGGTTATTCAACATACCCATATAATAACTATTTTATTGCACGGTGACTGACATAACAATCCCGTGCCAATAAGTAAATGAAAAAAGCATGGGTTGTCACATAAGACCCGTGCAATAATTAAATTTGTCACTCGACCCACTTCCAATATAGAATTTTGCCTTGCTAGTCATGTAGTCTGCAGACAGTTCATAGCATCGGCTCGGTTACTTCCTTAAATTTCCAAATATCCGGTATGTAAGTTATGGTCGACATTTTTCCTTTTTTTTTTTTTTTTTACAAAATTCAGGTAATTCCCCCCAGTACTAACTATCCAATTACCTATGTAAGTGAATAAAAACCTCATACATATCTTACTTTTAAATTCATTACCCCTGTCATCAAACACCTAAAACTTACCCAATGATTACCCTGCATCATGGGCCGGGTCATGGTCT
>QKWP01002293.1:0-24743 GCA_003550325.1 Gigaspora rosea
CACCTTGGTGCGACCTATCGCACTGCCTCACTGATAAGACAGACAATTTTGTCAGCCCCGTCAAAGAGCGACATAGGATTTCTCTTCAAATCCCTGTCACCTAGTGTCAATAGTGAGGATAACCAAACCATACAAGAAGAACATTGTAGCTAAGAAAATAAAAGGGTAATGAAAAAAAAGAGGGAACAACAAAACACAACTCTTTCCAATGATCACTTGTACACATATTTTGCAAAAACTTTAGTATTAATTTTGTATAAACTGAAGACATCTTATATAGGTCCTACGGCAGCAGCTATTATTTAGAGATAAAGTTAATTGACTATCTTGCTAGTAGTCTTAGAGTTTATCACTCACCGCTAGTGATCCTGGCTGAAATTAAAAAAATATGCTAAGCTGATTTTCCAACCCGGTCGGTCGATTTTTTCTAAAATCAGCTAGCCAAAGGTTTTATATGTAAAAAAAATTTTTTCGAAACTAGTTTGTACATATCGATAACCACTTTCAGCAGATTTTAAATGCAACTCAAATTCAATCTTTTTGTCCATGGTAATATCCGAACAAAAATACGCAGAGCATCGGCTTGATTTATTTTTAAAGTAGTAGTCTTTGAAAATTTTAAAACGATATCTAAAGTTAGTCTAATATACGTATGAATGTATGTTTTATAATGTTACTGTCACACTAGATTCTGTCATACCAGATAACTTACCGTACGACTAACTTGACGATTTTATTAGGTACTGTACAATTGTTTTTTAAACCGTATTTATTTCGTTTACAAACTCTTCTATTCAAATAGTAAAACAAAATTTATTTTAAAAATTTTCCAAAATACTACTCTAAATCGGGATAAGGGTTAAAACACTGCTGATTTTCTTTTAGAAAAAGAAGATCATGAGCTGTGTTGGGATGAAGATGGCTTCTTTTTTCAGTAATTATGTTTCCAGCATCAGAGAACAAACGCTCAGATGGAACGGAAGTTCCAGGAATACATAATAACTGTCGTGCTTGGTGTGCCATTAAAGGAAGGCTTGATTTGTTATCTTGCCAAAAGGTTAATGGTTTATTTTTTTTATATAGAGGATTTGAAAGATTATACTTAACCATTTTAGGCATGTCGAAATAAATTTTTAATTCAGTTTCAATAGGGCATGATTGGGGGTGGTTTCTTCAAATAGTGAACTTAATAGAGAAGTAGATAAATTAGTGTTGGATAAAGAATAATTATTATTTTTTATATCTTCTTTCATTCTGCATTTCAAATTTTCTTTCGTTGATTCAAATTTTGCCGGCTCAAAGCTTATGTCTTTAAATCTTGAATCCAACATAGCCGCAACATATCCTTCTGGCCCAGGTTCTTCCCAATGTTCACCAAACGACAGCTCAATTTCATTACGTACTTTGCAGATAATTGGGTGTGTAAGTGTATCTTCCTTTTGAAATAAATGTTCTTGCAAAATTTTTACTAATGGTAACATTATTGAGAGAGTAGAGTAATGGTCACCACCTACTATAGTCGTAACGTGTGCAAATAGACCTAACAATTCAACCAACTCCTGGATTCCTAACAAATCGTCATCGTTGAGAAGTAGCTTTTCAAGTGTTTTAGCATGATTTCTAATATCCCTTTCTTTATTTTTTGCGAGATCTTTTTGGAGCTTTGTTATTGCTTTGTAGATTTCAAGTAGCTGACTTAATAAGAGATATGTGGAATTCCACCTGGTTGCAATATCGTTTGAAATTGGATCCAAAATTGTAATATCTTTATTATTAATTAATGGGTTTTTTGTTTTAGATATTTCGAGTTGTATTGATCTTAATTTGTTCCTATATTTGTCTTTTCCAGCAACGAATGTGTTTAGAGCTTTGGCACGGTTTATGAGATCAGTTGCATACTTTAAACTATCCTTAATTCCAAGTTGAATAGTATGAGCTGTGCATCGGATATGTAAGATTTCAATATTTTTTAAAGCTTTTACCATCGAGCTAGCATTATCGGTTACGCCTGCTATACATTTGTCACCTAAATCCCATTTAGCTAACTCTCTTCTTAAACAATCTTCGATATGTTCAGATGTATGCGGATACAGAAAGCTTTCAATCGTAAGTAAAGCTTTATGCATTTTAAATTTGGAAGAAAGCCAGTATGCCGTAATTCCAATGTAGGGCGTATGAACTTTAGTCCACAAATCAGTAGTAAATGCGAAATTATTTAATATGTTATTTATTAAATTTTTTAGACTATTTTCGGAATAATTCACTAATTTGAATAGCTTTTGCTTAAACATATCTTCACCCGGAAATTGGAATTGTGGTTCTGCTTCATGTAAAATATCCCAAAATTGATCATTTACTAAGACATTAAAAGGTTGCATATCATCAACTATCCATGCTAATATTCTAGAAGTAATTTTATTTTGTTTTTTTTTTAGGAAGTGGTGCCTGACGATTGATTAATTCTACTAAAGTAGGTTGCAATGGGTCTAATCGAACGGGCTGTAATTGTACTACTTCTTTTTCGCTACTTAAAGGTAATAGAGGACCAGTTTGATTTAACCTATGTACGGTTTGAAGATGGCCAGCTAAATTTGTTGTGCTTGTTGCGATTTCGAAAGTATGTGTGTATTAATTAAGATTATCATCACTATTGATTCATGCTCGGCAATAGATTATTTTGGCATGTTTATTTTTTTTCATGTAATGCCATACCCAACTTTTCCCAGGTTTGGATTTTTTATTTGCATTTTTATTTTGTAAATTATTAATTTTCCTTTTACTAATTATAATATTTTGCTGTGATACCTCCATAATCGTATTTTGAGTGAAATTACTTGAACCCTTTGGTAATGAAAGAGATTCTTCGTTTGAGGCAGGTTTACTATCTATAATAGGAGAAAGTTCTTTATCTAATAATAATGAATCTTCATCTAATGTTGAAAGCTGTTCGTCAGATGGTTCTTTAGACAATGACCAGGAAGATTCTTCATTTGGTAATAAATATGTTTCTTCTGAATATACGTATTCATCGTATTCATCGTTAGAAAAGTTTTGTAAGGACATTTTCGTATGCTATGTAGATGCGGTATGATTCTCTTTTATATGCGTTTAATTGAGTTATTAACAATTAGGATTCCACAATTTGATTTGATTTTCAAATATTTGAATCAAATATTTGATCAAATTCAAATTCAAATTTGACTATATTTGATTTGATCAAATTCAAATATGGCCAAATTTGATTTGATTTGACAAATATTTGATTTGATTTGAAAATTACTATTAAAAATTCAAATTCAAATCAAATTCAAATTCAAATATTTGAATCAAATCAAATTCAAATCAGGGTCAATTTGATTTGATAAAATTCAAATTGATCCAATATTTGATTTGATTTGAATTTGAGGAACCCTATTAACAATTCTAATAAATCTTTCAATTTTTTAATTGATGCGTTTTACATTTGACACTTCTTGATTATAATAACATGTAAAAGCTGAATTTGGCTTTGCTAAAAGCCTATATTAATGAGGATCTGGTACAAGCATGAATACAATACCTACTAGTACTATATCTAGCACTCACAGGACCATAATAATAGCAATTGTATTTTATTTTGGTTAGAGCCTGTAAGATCTTATGATAATGCACAATCGTAGAGGCTCGGCTTTTTGTGCTTTAGAAGGTCGTGATCCCAAAATAGGGAAAAAGCTATTGGAGGACAATAGTTTCTTTTTATTTGAGATTGCTTGGATTTCAAATACAGATTTGAAATTGAAAGTTTAACTTTATAGATATTGTTAAAGCTTTTAAAATGGTTGTTTTTTTTATTTTTTTTTTCTTTGTTATATATAACAATGATTGCAATAATGATTTGCCTTTTTAACAGAATCAACACAATAGATCCTTTTTTGTCACGCGGTTTAAATGAGGTATATCAAGTCCATTCAAAAAAAAAAAAAAAGCCTTTCCTACTAGAGCTTGTGGGATTTCGTGAGTTACGGTGTCTCTACAGAAAAAATTTAATATGCATATTAGACCCGGGCATGTGCCTGTGTTCCCCAAAAAATTCAGGCATAGGCATAAATACCTAAAAAAACTTAGGCATTAAAATTTGGTATAGACATGGGCACAGGCACAAAATTCGGCATGAACACAGGCACAGAAATTTAATATTTATTATTTTAATTGTGCCCGGTATTGTGCTCGGCACTATTCTGACACCTTGTGCCTAGCACTTTGTGCCCATACCTTGCTCGTGCCTGATATTTTGTGCCCATACCTTTAATGTGCTTGGTATTTTATGCCCTTTTGTATCTTAGACTTATGCACGGCATATGGCACTAATGCCTGGCCTGGTGCAATGTGCCGGGCATGAGCATTTGCAGAACACCAACGCATCTAGTTTTAAAGTCACAACGAATCACAAATTCACAAGTCTCTGGTTATCACTTTGCATTTGCTAACGCCATTATTATGTCAAATGAATCTTATAGTATCTTCCATGGCATAATTTAATATAATGAGAGTTTCAAAATTAAAGTGCGCGAATCTAATTTTGACAGAAATAGATGATTTTCTTTATTTCATTTTCCATTAACTTTGAAATAATAACCCTCGTCGTTGAAAAGTTATTTATTTCATTAAATATGAGCTTTGAAACACTCCCTTTTCATTTTCCGATTTCAAAATTTTAATACACAAACGAGATTTTCAAAACTCCCATTTATTTTCGAAATACACTATTCTTTTTTAATTCTTAAATATTATTTTTACTAAATTCGGCAAATTAAAAAACAAAACAGGTTTTATTGGTAGCTGTAATTTAATAAATATTTGAATCACGCAATAATATATAATAAAATATTTTATAATCGGGTTTTATTCACGATAATACAAGTAACTAATTATGGCGATCAAATTGTGATATACTAGTATTTGAAATTTTTCGGCTAAGCTGACTAAGCTGATAAAATTTCATCGACTTGGTCGGTCGAAAAATTTTGATTGACCAGGATCACTACTCACTGCTTTACGGCACTTGTCGTTTAGAGACAAAGTTAATAGACTGTCTGCCGACAAGTTTAGAGTTTATTACTCACCGGTAGTAGGAAAAGCCTTCCTGGGGTGTCCGCTATAAGGTGAAAGTAAGGACATATGAAGTTGATAAAGAAGAACCCACACTCCTTCCTTTCTACAAGTGAAACTGGTATATTTGTCTCCCACTCAGTTTTTTCAAAAATTTTTCCAAAAAGTGGCAATTTCGGCTTACCCCTCCAGAAGATCAACATTGTTTACATTTGAGAATAGAAACTCTAGTGCATAAAGTCACGAAAAGTCACGTGCTTGCAATGCTGCTAGGTGACCATGTATTTTTGGCGAAGGACTAATGTCGGACGAATAGGATTAAATAAATTTCGCTTGGTGGATCTCGACCTCGTAGAAGATGTAGGGTTATGTAGTTACATTCTTCATTGTAATACAGCGCTGAGATTATAGTGACTGTACTGTATAATTTTTACGAGTTTAGTATAGACTTTAACTGTACCTATTTAGATTTATTTTGTTTTCTTTCTTTTTCTCTTTTTCTGGTTTGTTCTTTTCTTTTGTTTTCCCTTTTCCCCCCTCTTTTTGTTTTTTTTTTCCCTTTTATACTTTGTCGTTTTGTTTTTGTTTTTGTTTTTATCTTTCCCCCTTGTTTCTTTATGTGCTCTTTGTGAAGAAGTTAAAATTTTAAGAAAAAAAAGGCGGTCTTGATATGGTATCCAACACCAGTCAGTGATTGACGGAATAAAATTGAAAGGTAAATTCTGAGACCGGATTGAGACAAATAGTTGGTATAGCAGATCGTTTTGAGCAGGTAACTTAGTTATCGCTTGGAAAGTCTTTTTTATACAGAACGTTAGTAGTCATATTTTGTATTTGTACAAGACAGCTAGACTGCACAGTTCACAATAAAAAAAGGCAAGATCGCTGAATGCAAAAAAGAAAAAAAAGAGGGAAATACCACAAACCTTAAACGATATACCAAAAAGCAAACAAAATAAAATGACTACAAGATGAAAGAAACGAAGAAAAATTCTATCACTAATGATGGAAAGCTAACAAAATGAAAACAAACAACTAAAAGAAAAGAAAAAAAAGAAACAAAAAAGGAAACAGAAATAGAAATAAACCTAAATCTAAAATCAACAATAAAACTTATATAATACTGCGCAAGGAAGCGTCTCACCAAAGTATTATATGTATATAAAAAAGAAAACTAAAAGAACATTCTGGAATTTAATTTCTGTAGATCTGCCTACTCCATTGCGTCATATCCCATTACGCGTCCATTTCTGTTTATCCACCTGCATGCCTTCTTCCCGATTAGAATAAGAACAACAATGCTGATCTTTTGGAGGAAGTACGCCGAATTTCCTACTTTTCGTCAAAAATTCCAGCAAAACTGACTTCTAGTAAGAATATGATAGCGGGTATATGGTTGAATAAGTTCTTATAACCAAAAACCTTAAAGAGAGTAATGAAAAGCTCATTTTTCTTAGTTTTCTGCCTAGCCAAGCTATAATCCCTTTGTCGACAAAAGTTTTTTTTTTTGACTTCCACCAGAATTTCTTGTACCAAGGGCACCTACTGCCAGTTATCTTGCACAACCGACGCTTCTGGCTTGCATGCTGAATATATAAAGGAGTCCCCTACGACACAAGGAAGGTTGACCTTTATAAAAACCAGTATTACTAGCTGCTTCGTCTTTTACTAATGAAAATTTTTTGTTTTTCTTTTGTTTGGAAATTTGTACAAATGATCGACAGTAAGAGTTTTTTCTATTATTGAGTTATTAGATTCATTGTTGTCATTTAATAATATAGTTTTATTTTCATTGTTTTTTTTTTGTATTGCTAATACTTTTTCTAGATATGATTTTGTTGAAGTTGTCATTATTATCAATATGGTATAGATAGTTACTATTAATTGCTAAATTAGTTGAGAGTTGATTAGTAAATTAGATATTTGTTTTGTATATAAAGTTTTTTTTTTCCTCTTAGGTGAGACTCGCCAAATATGACCTCTTTGGTTTTATTATACTACTATAAAAAATAGTACAAACTTATTATACAAAGAATAATACAGCATAGGCATCATCCGATTTAGCTGAACTAAACCAAATGCGAATCGCCGCACGGCATCTCGAAAGATACCGACTAGTCCATCAGCCTCGCTCCACTATACAAGAGCATTTCCCAGAGGAAATATTCTTGGAAGTGGTAGGAAAAAACTAAACTACTAAAGGGCAAAATATGTATAAAAGGGGGTAAAAAAGAAAAAGAAACAACAAAGAAAAAAAAAAACAAATGACAGAAAAAAAAAAAAAGAAAAGCAAGGCCTCGGGTCAATTAAGCCCGGCACCAAGTGGACTATTTTAAAAATTATATGATACTAAAAAAAGTAGTCTCTACTCTAACTAAACTCAATTTATCATATGTAGGCGAAAAACTATTACTAGAAAAAATGGCCTCTAACCTAAAAAAAACTGTAGAGATAGGTATGTAAAAAAAAAAACTACAGCTATAAGAACATTCTAGAACGAAATTTTGATACAAGGTTTCCTCAAATACGTGTCATTGTTGTTTATTCTTAAAGGCCGAAATCCACTCGTGACTTCATTCCAATATAGTAGCCGCTTTTCCCAATTGCGAGAGGTAAACATTGTCGATCTTTTGGAGGGGGTAAACCAAAATGCCCACTTTGTTGAAATTTCGAAAAAGACCAAAGGACGAGGAAAGTGCCAAGAGGTCCAACTTGTTTCGTGGGTTTAAAACCATGTAAGTTTTGTAGTTCACAGAAAAATATGCAGCTTTCATAAAGTTCAAAACCGTTTAAGTTTAATGACAAAGACTTCCGGTTACTCAGTAACCAACTACTATTCGATAGTTTTTGTGTTTTACTCCAGAGAGACCTATCCCAAGACTTCTTTTTCAGCTCTTTTTCAGTTGCTCCGAGTAAAACTCTTGTTCCTGAATACTTCAAAAGAAGTTTTGTAGTAAGAGGTTGCATATTATCTATAGAATTCTACAGTTCGGTTGTCGTGGAAAAGTTGGTCCAGATAATCGTCAGAAAGAGTTGTGGATAGTATTGAATATAAAGTTTTTAAGTTTATCATAATACAATTTTGTAGCTATACTTGCTTTAGTGTTTTTTTTTTAAATAAATAAATGTCATAGCTGATGCTGAAGTTGGCTAATGCTAAAGCTCAGGAGTCTTGATTGGAAACTATAAGCCCTGCTAAAATCTATATATGGAGTGCTCAGTATTAAAAGTGCCTATTTTTACATTTATCTCATTTTGAGATAATCGAGTTTAACTACTTGTTTTGATTTTTGGCTGATCCGGGATTAATTAAATTTCATGATTTTGATTGGTTAAAGATGGCATGTAACCAAAAATGGTGGACGTCTAAAGCGGAGTAGATTCTTATAATATATATTTTAGAGAATAAACTTTAGGGTTAGGATCATAATAGATTAAGGGTAGAGGGTACTATTTTAAAATTATATATAAACTTAATGGTAAATTTTTTTATATTTAATTTTATAAAAAATTATAATAAATAAACTAATTATATTTTAAGCCAAGTTTGTAGAGCAGGCTTTTCTGATTCTAATAATAGTAAAATCATTAAAATTGGTTAAAAACTCAGTAAGATATGAAATTTTAAAGATTGGGTATTAAAATTTAGTAATAAAACTAACTTATAAATTTACGTAAATTGACCAATCAGCATTAGCAATTTTGTGCAACCCAGAAAATTTTTGGCCAACCCAGAAAAACTTTATGATATATACAAGTATATTTTTTTAAAATATAATAATAGTTCAAAATTTTACCATAATAGATAAATTGTTTTATTTATATTTTGTAAAATTTTAATAAAAATTAGTTGTAATTTAAAAAAGTTTTATTAGTAGTATATATCAATTTTATATGAAAATTTCAAAATACCATATAAAAACTATATAAAAATAATCTACATACCCTCTACCCTTAAAGTTAGATAGGTTTTAGGTATTATGTATAAAGATGTTAAATTGCTTCTAAATTGCTTTGTGTAATACAAATTTAAAATAATTTATTAAACTACAATGATAATCAAATTAATTTTTTTAATAAATAATTAGATTAAAAATTATATAAACAATAGATCTAATTACAAAAAAAGTTAAAAATAATATTTGTGGCAAGAAATTGTCTTTAATCATTTTATAAGCAATTATGCTTTTGAGCAGTGTTTTAATAATATACGTATGGCTTTTTTTTTAAAATCGATTACTGCAGTTAATAAATAAATAATCACAGAAATAGCTTTTAAAATTTAAAGCAAACTAAAATGATTAATATTTGCAAATTAGACCAAATTATTATTTTTTTTAATAAATATATTTTTTTAAACAATTTTAATACTATAATTACAAAAAAAAAATTATAAAACTAAAAAGAAAACTGTGATAAGCAGTTTGAGCATTTGGTAAGCAATTTAACATCCCTAATTATATATAAGCAAAATTGCTTTCCCAACATTTTTAATTAATCCATCAAGGTAGGTTTAGACTACCGTTTTTGTATTTTTCAGGTTTTTCACTTTCTGCTTCGCCAAAGATCATCAAATTTTTATAATTTGATTGGTCATCTGTCACATGATTTTGCTCCGCTTTAGATGACCCCAAAAATGGTACATTATAATATTGGATATTTGGACATTTGGACATTTGGACAATGTCCAATTTGTCCAAATGATTTAATTGGGCATTATGATTTATTGGACAATATATAGATATATAATGCTAGAGAAATTGTAAGATTTTTTGGATTTTAATTTTTGAAAATTCACCTATTTTTATATTATGTATTCAATAAAATTATTGGACAATTGGACATATGTCCAATTTATATAATTGGACATATGTTTAATTAGTTTAATACTTTATTGGACATTGTCCAATGCCCAATGGACCAAAAAATTATTAAAATTAATTGGACAAATTGAACATTGTCCAATGTCCAAATGTCCAAAAATCCAATTGAATTTATTTGAATATTGTCCAATACCAACACTACATGTGACTATCAGATAATCTCGTGACATGTTGCCTTTACACAGTCTCATGTAATTTTTCTTTTTACATTATCTTGATTTTTTATTATGCAAATCGACTTACATTAATAATTGAAAAATATCAGTCATGTCAAAATTTATATGAATTTGATAAAAACTTATTTTTCAAAAAATTGTAAAAATGGGCCCTTTTAATATAGAGCACTCCATATACTCTACAAATATAACATTTATACCCAAACATTACCTACTCCTATAAGACAAAAATGAAAAAAAACATCCAAAAAAAATTTAAAATTTTATATCAAAATAGGTCAAAGCTTTAGCATTAGCCAACTTCAGCATCAGCCATGACAATAAATAAGAGGAGTGACAAAAATCAGGTGATTTTTTAGGGGAAAGGGGTAAAAAAAAAGTGAAATTATATATAAGAAACCTGACTATATATATATTAAGAAAGGGGGAGAGGAAGTAAACCTCTGATAAAAAATGATTAATGACATAGCTCTAATAGTATTAGTTTGTTACATTCCATTTGCATTACTTTTTTTTTTTTATTTATTAAAAAATTCAAAAATAAATATTGTAATTGATTTGAATAAAAATTAATGCCATAATCTGATCAAATATGGGTTATTTGGTGCAATTATAATAGGTGTATTGATTTTTCTAACTTTGAATGAAAATATCTTCACAACCACCTGACCAGTCCTAACCAAACTCAATAAATTTTTTTTTATTTAAATTTTATCAAGTTTATTCAGGTGGTTGTGAAGATATTTTGATTTAAAGTGTTGATATTATTTATTTTTTTTTAAGATTCTCTGTCGTAGTTCTGGGTTACACGAAAGTAGCCGACCCATCCGATACGATCACGCAATCGTCAAAATAAAAGTCACGTGACATTTTGCTTGATTTGAAAGGCCAGATATATATAAGTTAGGCTAAAGATGTCTAGAAAAACCCATAAATATTATTAACCATGAATCCACCATTAAAATCCAACCTGCATGCGTAATCTAATAACAATGTAGCGCATGTAGGGAACCAGTTAATACAATATCACTTTGAAACCACCAAAAAAATAAGGTCAATCCTAATTTAAGACCTGACGAAATAAGATCTAAGCATAAAAAAAGCTTACTTGAGTTTCTGAGTAGTCATAAAGACGTGTAATAATTTAAAACTTAGTTTGACAAAACTTTTGTGAAGGGACGGTTTCATTTTTTTAGTTATATAGCTGTGAAGTTTTCACCGCAACCAATGAACATTAGCTTACTTGTTGCGATATTAATGACGGAGGGTAAGTATTTTTTTAATATAAAATGCTGAGTCAGTAGAAATCACGCAAATTTATCTATGATTTCTACTGAATTTTTTTTGATTTTTTTAATATAAAGATAATAACGAATGTACTTGTCCAAAACAAATTACCCGAGTAATTGAAAGTTTGCCATCGGTTCAAACTAAATTTTTATGAACTTCGCTTATAGTAGTAAAATTCCAAACGCAATTGTCCTTATTTTTTATAAACAACCGCGATAGCTTGTAGATGTTTTAATTTATTATAATAACAAATGTACTGTACTTGTAAAAAAAACTGCCTGGGTAATTGAAAGTATGCCATTGGATTCAAAAAAAATTGGGTTATAAAAATTAATCATTAATAGCGTGTGTTTGTTAAATAAAAAATAGTAAGATTCCAAACGCAATCGTCCTTATTTTTTATGATTAACAATCGTGATAGCTTATAGAAGTAGCGATATTTGTTTTTTTATTACAAAATAAATATCAAAAGCCCGCGTTAATTAAATTATGCATCGAGATAATTAATCTTAATAATATATTGATTAAATATATTACACATTATATATATTACGCGATTATACATTAACGTCGTTATAAGTTTGCTCCTGTGTTTTTTTTTGTTTGTACTTTGGTAAAATAATAAATAGTAATACAAAATACAAATAAAAACAACTTGAATTCTTTTTTTGCTAAAGCCAGATCAGTCCGACGACAAAAACACGAAATATAAAAAATGGCTATCCAAACCGGTCTTACTATCCAGGCTCGAATGGTTAATCGTGATGTTAGCCCAGCTATATCATGTGATCGCCTATCATGGCCAAAGCGTAGTTTGCATTAGGTTTGCATTTCATTGCCAGATCTACATAGTCTACCGGTACATCTTGTCCGACAACCCCCCCCCCCAAAACTCTGTTTTTCATCGTAATAACGATGTATAACTGTAGCGTTTTGAAGATACTAACTTACAATCCAGGTAAATTTAGGTCGTTTTCTCAAGCAATAATATACCGAAAAAAAACTCCTCCGATTGTAAAGATTAAAAAATGGAAGCAAAGTGATGTCATTAAATATTTACGATCCATAAAAAATGAATTGGACCTTAAAGATAAATACATTGATATAATTGAAGAACATTTCGGGTCCAGAGCTCCTCAAGTTAACTGGAAAAAAACTTGAAACGTTAGGAATGCCAGTTGGAACTGTAATGAGGATTGTAGACCATACGCAAAAGCTCAGTACACAATTAAAGCCGTTTTCTAGTTATACATCTAAAGATGACATGAAATATGTCTTAAGCAAATATGGAATCACTGACTTATATAAAATGCCACGTTTCAAACCGGGTAAGCTTGTAATAGAAATCTTAAGTTTAGGAACTTAACAAGATTAACTTTTTTACTAGAAATGGTAGAAATCAAGAACAACGATATAAATTTACAAAGATGTTTAGATTCTATTAAAATTATGATAGATAATATGGGCGATTTAATAGGTCGTAATGAAGCTGTACATTCTAGATATATTGATACAATATTACAGAATTCTCTGCATATTGCCAAACAAATTACCAAGAAGCAGATTAGTTTAGAACCAGAGTTTGAAATTATAGGTGTAGAAGCATCAGATGATGTTGACTATGCATTTAGAATGGGTAAAATAAATAGTGATTCAGAAGAGTTTGTGTGCATTACTGAAGCCAAAAGATTCACAGAAGAAATAGGAATCATTCAAAACATTGTGCAACTTGGAAGCGCCTTTTATTCAAATAAAAAACAAAAAAATAAAGATACAGATGAAAATTTTAAAGATTATTATGATTACCTTTATGGCATTTTTACCACTGGTAGGTTTTGTCAAAGAATTATAATTACGCAAACATTTGTTTTGCTAACATTGATTTTTTTTAATTGTAGCCAATGAATGGTATTTTATAATGTATACACCGAAGAAGATCTATCTTTCGGAAAAATATCTTATCGATATCACTCTTCAGGCTTTGAATGATGACACTAAACTTCGCAATGAAGTGAAAAATGTCATGAAAATAATTGCGGGCTTGTTGAAGGACAGAGTGAAAGTTGATGATTTTTTTACTAATAAGGAAAGTAGGGTAAAGAATATATTGAGTAGAAAAGTATAATGTATTCCGTACGCGTTTTTACCTACAAGCCTATTGGCTAATGATATTCCTGTCTCTGTAATTAACAATCCACTTTGTGTCGTCAAGAAATAAACCTGTTATTTTTTCATTCTGCTCTTATCTGCATATTGGAAATATCATCTATACATTAAGCCATTAGCAACTTCATTTTATTTTTTTTTTACCATTATTATTTTTACTATTATTATTTTTACTATATACCGGAATGATATAATAAATTTACATAAATTCGTTTTTATAACAAAATGTTATTTTATATGCAAGAGCTTTTACCTTCCTAGTGGTCGAATTTCGCATACATACTTTGCATGTGTATTTCGTGAATTTATTTTATCGATGTATATTAACTCTCATATGATCGAGGATTTTCAAAAATTTTTCTTTGGCGTTTTACACTTGTTGGATTTAATCCAACGATTTTATCGCATGACCGAGTCGGTCAGTAAAAAATAACGAAAACAACTAGAGATTGACTTACTTAGGCAAGAAAGCACCAGACTTATGGCTGAGAATGTTGAGTTTAAGGCCAAGTATGATGAGGCCAAGGATGAGATTACAAAGCTACGGGCCGAGCTCAGGAATAGAATCGAGGAATTAGAAAAAGCTAGAATAGATACTGCCGTCGAGAATACTAGACGTAATGTTGAAAATGTCAGGCGTGATGCTGTGAATGCTGAACTTAAGGCTAGAGTTGCAAAGTTGGAAGAAGGTTCTAGGTATCCGCAAAACCTACTGACATACCAGACTCCATAGTACAGTAGCAAATGAAACAGTACCTGCCAATTCAAAGTCATCAGAGGAAAAGATTATGGACTCTTTCCTGAATGAGGTGAATAGGAAAAGAGTTAGTGATGAAATTAGGCAGAGAAAGCGGGAGGAGAAGCTTGCGAAAGTGGAAACTGTTTCACCATAAGCAGGTATCAGTTGATAAAAGGGTGCATCGTAAGGAAAATCAGAAAAAACAAAGGGAAAAATTCATTCAGGAAGTGTCCGAGGGGGCGGTCACTAAAGTGACCCCAGATAATTCGATACCTTTAGTATCTTCCCAAAAAGAATCGGATTCAAGCACCAATTGTTCCAATATTATAGATGAGTCAGGCTCGAATTCTTTGGATGTTTGCCTAGAGAAAACAGTAGAAATGGGAACGCCAGCCTTTTCTCTTTTGTATGAAAAACTTTGTGATGCCGTAATCCTTGCTGATCGTGCGACCCAAGAAATTATCTTTTGTTACTGTCAATTTGGGAAAGCTCTTATCCAGAGGCGAGGTGAGATCGCATCTGAAAAACAAGTTGATCTGGAATCTAATACAGTCAGTAGAATTCTAAATACAGATGTTAAAGCTCAGCTTCCTGCAGGTACTTCTGATGCACTTTTACGGAAAAGAATCGAGCAGGCCAAGAAGCTCTATACACTTTTTAATGCAATAGGTATGGATAAAATAAAGCGAATTCATTCCTTCTCCGCTGATTCTATCTCAAAAATGACGTATGAAGACATTCAGTATATTATAGACAATATGTCCTTTGATTATAGCATTCATATAGAGACACAACTTTGTGAACCGAGTTCACAAAGTGATAATAAAAATTCTTACTTATCACATATCACACATATCACCAGTTCGAATGCACCTACCGAATCTCAAGTCCCCAATGAATCTGCCATGAAAAAATTGGATACTAAGGTAGAGGTAGTATTACCTATAATTATTCAGCTAAGATAAATACTAGATAAATACATCGGCAAATGTAATATCTGCACCTCAACCTAAGCACCGTACCTATTTTCGCAACAAGACATTGGATCAAATATAATTTATATAGAGAATTTAGTAGTGAAAATTTCGATTATTATGGAATTACTGACGAGACATCATGCCCATTATGCAAGTTAGATCATGACAATGGGAAAGCATAGAAGGTAGATATAAAAACTGGATCCTATTTTATTAAATGTGGACAGCATGAAATTGAGAAAACTGCATAGTCTGGTCACTTTGGCCAGAGGCGCTTCGCATAACCCTATATTTTGTTCACGCTTCATTGTGATATTTTTTTTTACAGTGCTAATTTATGTCAACTATTGCCTACGCAATCATATAAAAAGGCAATATGAGCAAGTCCGATAAAATATTAACCCCTTTGTATCTGGACTGGCATGCCAAATTAACTGGTTTACCAAGAGTTTTGACGGATAAGATCCGTTCCAATTTATACAAAAAATATAAAAGAGAAACGGGACTTGAGCCATGGCAATTATCAGATCTCATAAATTCGAAGCCAGAAAACAAAGTATCCGATTTGAGCAATGTGAAGAAAAAGGGCCTATCATGTTCGAAGCCAAACCTGATTCGGAGTTAATTATCAAATCTGTGTTAGAGCATTTACATACTTGAAACTCCGAAATAGTTTTAGGGGAATTGATAATTATAATTTTGCATCGCTTCAACCGTGGAGCTCACCACGCCCTATTCGCAATGGAAAACATGGAAATTATGGATTAAAAATGGGAATCAGTTCCCTTATGATCCTGAATTAGCAAAATTGTATTCCCAAGATAAGTTGGAATATTGTCTTACCTGCAATACTTCAAGCAATAAATTCAAGTTCGCAATCGTAGCATAGGATGAAAGTTTATTTTATAGAATGTGACCCCAGCAGGGACGATGATATGTTGTGTTTCACAAAATATCACAAAAATCACAAAATTTTGTGAAAATCACAAAATTTGTGTAGTTCCGCCACAAAATTTCTACAAAATTCGATAAATTGGCATATTTTCACATAGTTCCGTTACAAAATTTCACAAAATTCGATAGATTGGCATGTTTTTCACATAATTTCATGGAAGGTCCCCGAAATTCCTGGTCGGAATGCATCGGAATCCTGGTTGGTAGGGCCGGAAATTATCAATTTTGCCCAGGATCACTAAAAATTTTACTAATAAAATCGTTGCCGTTCACTAAGTGAAAAGTGATAATTTTGTTATAGAATTTACTAACTAGTAGGGCTAAATGCCGACCTAAATCTGACCAGGAATTTTGAGGATTGCTTCTTTTAGGGGCCGTCTAAAGCCAGGTGCGTTCACGTGATAGAAGGCCAATCAAATCGTAAAATTTGATTTTTACGGATCAAAAAAACCACCGAAATACTGAAATACAAAAAACGAGTGTCTAAACCTATCTAGAAGCATTAATAAAAAATGTCGAGAAGACAATTTTACTTATAAGCTAAGTTTCTAACCCTAATCCCTAACTAACCCTTACCCTAATTTTAATTAAATAATCAAAAACATATAAATGCACCTGGCCCTAATTTGGGCTAATTTCTTAATTTGGGATTTGTATTTAATTTGGGATTTGTTCTATTTTTTGACTTTGAGGGATTTGGGATTTGGAGGGATTTATAGGTTTGAATTTGGGCGGCAAGTATAACTCCGGAGCACTCCAGAAGTGGATTATATTTTATTAATGCCTGGAGTACTCCATTAACAATCCTAACTGTGAGCTATGTCATTTTGTGAACATAAAAAATCCTAAACAGACTTTTTTTTAGGTATATCCAATCAAATGTACTAAAATTTAGTGCGAAAAGTGCACCAACTAATCTAGTTCCTAAATCAAATCTACTCCCGTGACTCATTCACCCCGCCCTTAGTGACTAACGCGTACAATACTTGAAAGTTTATATTGTGACAGCACATAAAGTTAGCAGTGTCTTTACCTTCACCTTTGTCATAAAGCCGTGCGATGTCCTTTGAAAATTATGACTGGAGTGATGTTGTTCCAATCGAACAAGATGACGGGCCTGATCCGCTTGCCCAAATAGCATATGATCCAGAATGTATATTTTTTCGTCACGTCTAATTCGTTGTCTAAAATGGCACAAAATAAAAACTAAATTTAAAATAGATTCAAAGGCTATGGGCTATTTCCGCGCGCTTGCCCAAAAGAATGAACATAGCGAAAGAGCCCTAACTCTTACAGAAAAGATAATTGAACATAACCCTGCTCATTATACTATTTGGTATGTTCGTTTCCCTTTAAAGTCTTCATGACATTTAAATCTGTAATGTAGTTCAAATTTTATCATTATACAAAAAAGGCATTACCGCCAGCAAATTTTATTCTCTTTAAATAAAGATTTATATGAAGAATTAGATTTTATTCGGAATCAAGTTGAACAAAACCCAAAGAATTATCAACTTTGGTAAGGGTCGACTGAAATTACTCTCAAAAAGTGCATGGAAGTAATATTGATAATATGATTTATATGAATTAGGCATCATCGACAGGTAATTGTAGAAAAACTTAAGGATTGTTCTCTTGAGTCATCATTCACCGAAGAGGTCTTGAACGACGATTCAAAAAATTATCATGCGTGGACTTATAGGTTCGTTATAAATTCATTCCTTTTTCCTTTTTATGGTTTTATACTTTTGATTTCAAATTTAACTTTACCATTTTAACAAAGACAATGGGTCATAAGAACTTTTAATCTTTGGGATAACGAACTATCTTTTGTCGAAAAATTGTTAGAGAAGGATATACGAAATAATTCTGCTTGGAACCAAAGATATTTTGCAATTTTTTATAATCCCACCAAACCTAGTGAAGAATTTCTGGAGCAAGAAGTTCAGTGAGTATAATCTATTTATTTATACGTTAGCTTCTGGATATTGATTATAATAATACTCGTAAATTGTTATTTAGATATGGTATAACCAAAATTAAGTTGGCTCCTAATAATATCAGTCCATGGAATTATGTTAAAGGGTAAGAAAAAAAAAAAGACATAGTTTGCTACGTAGACGTTTTAATTTTATACATTAATTTTTGTATAAAACTTTTGCAGAGTCATTGCAAAGTCTAAGCTAAAAATTGACGTATTGGAAGAACTTTGTAAAACACTTTATCAACAAGGTATTATATCGCCGCATGCACTTGGATGCCTTGTCGATATTTATGAAGATCGTGCCAAGTGTGGTTCAATTAATGAAAAAGAATTAGGAATTCAGGTATTTATTAAAGCCTTTACATATTATGAAAAGGGATACATAGAAGCATGTTAATTTTACTAGATATCTTTCTAATCCTTTTATTTACGTATCCGTTTATTGTAATATAATGTTAGACTTGTATTCTTTTGGCAGAGCAGCATGACACTATTCGCCAGAAGTATTGGAATTATAGGAAACATGTCCTGGCTTCTATAGCTTGACAAAAATGATTATTATATACCACTGATTCAATCCGTTTTATAAAGCAATGCAATGTATCTTATCTTAAAAAACCATTGGTTCTACGTAAAAACGCCAGTTTTTATTTGCAGTGTAACATATTCTATTAATAAGAATACAACAAATTTAATTTAAATAAAAATTGTTCAATTAATTAGTTGTAGGGATATTAGTCGACTTAGTTCGCAATATATTCTTTTTTATTGTTTGTTAATAATATTAGAATAGTAAAATTATTAGTATTTATATTAATACTGTTGATATAAGTAACTCTACTATATATTTACTATACTATACCCATTTAACTAGAATAACTAGGCATCAAGTGTGATACTACATCTTCTATTTTTTCAAAATTTACTAATTTAAGTTAATAAACTACTACTAGTTATGGAATAGGTTGAAGAGAATCTACTGTAAAGTATACAATACTTTAAAGAACAATAATTGTTGCTTTGAAACGGCTGAAGATTGAAATTTTAATTATTTTAATATAAAATTTTTAGAAATTTTTGTGGTGCTTTTTTTAAATAGTTAGATTAGGGTTTAGGGTTAGTTTTGATAATAAAAGAGTATAAGTGGATTTTAGTAGAGCTTATATTTTTAAATCGAGGGCATTGATTTCAAGCTTCAGCTATTTCAAGCTTCAGCCATTTCAAGCTTTAGCCATGACAATAATTTTTGATTTAGAAAAAAATAAAAAAAATATTAAAAAAAATCACTATTTTTGTAGCTAAATTAATTTACTACAACTTAATGGTTTTATTTTTTATTACCTGTATATTAATTTTTTGAATATATAGCTTTAAAAGTATAGTATTTTTATATAAGAAATAGTGATATTAAATTGCTCAAGCAGTTTAGTTTATGCTTAAAGCATATTTGCTTTGATGCCAAAACAAATTGTACTAGTTTTTATAAACTAGAAAGCAGTAGCTGGTATAAGCCTAGAGCTTATAATTTTATAGCTCTAGCCTTTAAAAATTCTTGTTATATATGTTATACATAGATCAAATTTTCCAGAAGCATTTTATCTGAAAAATATCAAAACTATATTTTTGATATTTTTACTATAAATAGATCAAAAACATAATTTTAGTTATTAAAAGGTATGGAAGTATGAGTTTGTTGCTTTGCTTTAGACAATTAATTTATATTAGTAAACTGGCATGTTCTTACATCTATACTTTACATTTTACTTATTTGTATAGTATAATACAATCCAAAAAAAAGTATGTATAATAAAAATTTAGGCTTAGAGTTTAATTTAAAGTTTATAGAATTAGATTAATACTTACTATATTTAAAATTTCATTACTATAATTGTTAATTAGTGCACCAAAATTGATTTAAAAATTAGGTTTTGAGTATTTTTATATTTTTTTCTTTTAGGGAGCTGTCGTAAATCAGGTGATTTCCATCTCTTAAGGGGCTACCCCCACCCAGTGTAGTCACTTGGACGTGTCCATACTATGTTTTTTGTTCAACGTCCAAGATTGTCCAAAATCGTCCAAGCCTATGTCCCATGTTTAACTAATCAATAAAGTAATTTAAAAAAATATATAATTATATATTTTTTTAGGTGCTGGACTCATTGGTAAAAAAATTAAAATAAATTATCTTAATAAAATTTTTAGTAATTTTAATTTGAAAAAATGTCCAAAATGTCCAAAAAACGTCCAAGTGACAACACTGCCCCACCCACCCACACCTGGCACCTTATTAGCCAATCAAATTGCGCAAAAAATTTATATTAATTAATAAAAAACTTTGATATTATGTAACTTTTGATCTACCAAACCATTTTAGATACTTTTAACTACCAAAATGATCCTTTCAAAGAGAGGATTCTAACAAGCTCAAAACTATTAAAATCTAATTACTAGATCGTAAAATCAATCTAGATTTATATAATATTATATATATATATATTTTTTAAACTTAACCCCAGCACTCTTATCGCGCAAATCCTCCATTTGAGCTACCTCCACTATGTACCCATCTTAGATAAGCCGTTCGGCTTGCCTTACGCCGCTCAGACGACCTCCTGGGTCCCTGTATCCCATAGTGTTTCAGTTATTGTCGACGGAGCTTCAGCTGCTCGGAAGGTTCACTATGTAAGGCTCATCCGGCTTGCTCTTAGCCGCCCAAATATTGGGGTTGCACCACATTATTATACTTCCAGCAGGGATGGTCGATCTTCCTCGATTCCCTACCCTGTTGGTACGTTACATTACACGAAAAACGCCACCACAAGTTCATAAAGTATCTGTGGCCTCTCACTACGTCTTGTGACTTCGGTTATTTCCAAATCGGGTTCTGACTATCAAATTCAAATGCTGCCAAGCGGAATTGAACCGTCAACCTTCAAATGGAGATTTGGGAACATAACCGCTATGCTATCGACCCGCAGGTCAAATATATAATATTATATAGTATATTAAAAATATAATATAATATTTATAGTAATACAAATCTATATTAATATTATGAACTAATAATTGGAATTTAATAATTTTAGATTTGTTAGAATCCTCTCTTTGAAAGGATCATTTTGGTAGTTAAATCATCTAAATTGGTCCAGTAGATCAAAAGTTATTTTAATATTAGAGAAAATAAATTTGTCGCACCCGTGACATGTCGCACCCCCTGGTTCGGCCAATCAAATCGCGCGATTTTATAGACAAAAAAAATTTTTTTAAAATTAAAAATTTTACATAATAAAGTGTAAAATTTATATAAAATAGCATGCCATATAACGTAAAATTTTATTCTGAACAACTTTTTCTAAGTCATAAAGATAGATTGTCTTAGTAAAAAAAAACGTTTTATAAGAAATATCAAAAATTTCCAAAGTTAGCACATATAAAACTTTTTTTTTACTAAAATAATCTACCTTTTTAACTTAGAAAATGTTGTTTAACATAAAATTTTACATATAATTCTTAAACGTAAAGATAGATTTATATTAGTAAAAAAAAAGTTTTATATGTGCTAACGTTTGAAATTTTTGATTTTTCTTATAAAACGTTTTTTTACTAAGATAATCTATCTTTATAACTTGGAAAAAGTTGTTCAGAATAAAATTTTACATTATATGCTTTGATATCGCTTATTTATTTTTACATTTTACTAGTAAAATTTTGAATTTTTAAAAAATAAAATTTTTTGCTTACAAAATCGTGCGATTTGATTGGCCGAATCGGGGTGCGACATGTCGCGGGTGCGACAAATTTCTATTCCCTTATATTAAATTTATATATAAATTTATAATTTTAATTAAAAAATTTTTTATAATTTTGGCCGGAATTTGATAATTCCGGCCAGAATTACACCTGATACATTGGCTAACCCACCCACCCACCAAAAAAAAACTGATTTCTGTCAGCTCCCTTACATATCAAAATTTGTATTTTTTTGATTGGTGCAAACAGTGTTTTTAATTTAATCAAGATAATATTAATTGATTATTTAAAGAATCAGTTAATTAACTAAATCAATATGCAGATATCTAAAATATATAATTGTATGATTATAAACTAACTAATACAAAATTCGATTTTGTAAATAAACTAAGTAGGACTTCAGACATATAGTACAGATGTCATATATTACACATTTTAGTAAAAACTTCGAAATTTGAAAAGCAAAAAAACAGTTTTTGGCAATTATCTTAGCATCTAATAGTCCAATTTAATGAACTTTTTTTAAAATGAAGATTTTAGTAAGGTGCATCTGACAAAAAAAAGTTTTCAATTCTGATTACTGGATCAGAAGTAATTTAAATAAATATAGTTTTGTCATTTTTAACAAATTAGGTTAAAATTGGCCAAAATCCAGTTATGACCTATATGAGAAATGTTCGGGGTTCTAACTAAGTGCATAAAATAAAAATTTAGGGTTAGGATAGTGTTTTTATAAATCTGAACTGAACTTAGATCAAGTTCAGGTTTAGGTTCAGGTTTAGTATTGAACCTAAATCTGAACATTTTTTTTAGAGCTAGTTTAAATTCAGTTTAAATTCAATTTATAAGTTCATAAACATGTTCAGGTTCAGTCTAGCATTTATATGAACTAGTGATTCTAGATTTGGTATGGGTTTGGTCTAGTCTAAACCAAACTCAAACTCTAAATTTTATTATTTAAAACTTTATACAGTACTAAACTTAAACTCAATTATAAATTTGGTTGAACTAGTCCAAATGTTGCAAACTAGTAGTTTAAATAAAAATATATGTATTTTTGATACTAAACAAGTTTACTTAAAGTAAGAAGTATAAATCAGTTAGTAAAATTTAGAAAATCATAGCATTTTGTATAATTTTATTAATGAAATTATTAAAAATTGTATTTTACATGAAATTTTATTAATTGATTATAATTCTTGCACTAAGTAAACTTGTTCAATATTAAAAAATATATCAAAACATATATTTTATTTTACTTTTTTTAAAATTTAAAGAAAAAATGCTTAATTTTGAAAATTTTTATTAAACATTTAAAATTATGCATCTTTTCTTTAAATTTTAAAAAAAAGTAAAATAAAATATATTGATTTGACATATTTTTTGGAGATAAACAAGTTTATTTAGTACAAAAAGCCAGGATCAATTAGTAAATTTTAAAGAATCATAGAAATTGTATAAATTATTAATAAAATTACACAAATTTCTATGATTCTCTAAATTTTATTAATTGATCCTAATTTCTTGTACTAAGTAAACTTGTTTAGTACCAAAAAATATATCAAATTGGTATATTTTATTTCAGTTTTATTAAATCACACCACTGGTGCTTAACACCACAATAATTTTCACCAATCAAATTTTTTAAATGCAGTGTAATGTAAAAATTAGGTATAACACTAGGCTAATCATCGGCAAATTTTATATATAGATATATATCGATTACTAACCGATAAGATATATATCGATACTCATACCCCTGTCGATTACTATCGATAGTGATAGTAATTGATATATATCCGGTTAATCGATATTTATCAAATATGATATCAATTAATAATTATTATATTTACATAATCATGCTTTTTGCAAATTTTTAAACGTTTTACAAGTTTTCGCAAGTTTTCGCAATTTTTTAATATAAAATTTTATTTTTTTATTTATTATTATTATATTTTAAAATATTACATATTTTATTATAAATTATTATAAAAAAAATGTCAAAAAAAAATAAATCCAAAAAAAACGAAACCAAAAAAAAATAAAAAAATGAAACCAAAAAAAAATAAACTATTATATTCCTTATATTTGCACATATTCGCTTATATTTGTTCATATTCGCTTATATTCGCTTATATTTGTTACGGTGCAGGACACTTAAAGACTAGATTTTAAATTTTGGCACATTTTCCAAAAATTTCATAGTAAAATTTGACGTCTTTGTGAACCCTTGCATTTTGATTGGCTAAAAATTAATTATTAAAAATAATTTAAAATTAATTTTAAATTAATTTTAAAATTAATTTTAAATTACCAATAGCAGTAAGCTAAAACATGTGATTTGTCCCATTTCAGACCAAATTTTTACGTATCATATAAAAATACTATACTTTTAAACACATTAATTGAAAAAGTATACAATGCTTTTTTATAAAATAAGGCTACTAAGTTGTAGCAAATTAGCTAAACTACAAAATAGTGGCTTGTTTTTTGTGATATTGTTTTTATACAGGGGGCTACCATTGCATTGTGGACACTTTTTGGATTGTAATTACACAAAATCGGGTAAGTAACCGCAGCACAAAATTAATGTCACGTGTTCGGTAGATCACACGGTATAACATACTAAAATTTTGTGCAATTTCGTTAGATCGCGCAGAAGTTATGTAAAAATTACCACATTCGTGGTTTTTTTATTGGTACGAAGGTTCGAATTTTTACATTTTTTTTTTTTTT
>QKWP01002293.1:29305-46636 GCA_003550325.1 Gigaspora rosea
AGACGGGAACATATAAAATTTAAGAAAATCTAAAGAAAAATTTTATAGTAAAAATTTTAAAATAAAAACTTTAAACTTTTATTACTTTAAAGGTTATTAATAACTTTAAAAAATTTTCATAATAAAGTTTATAAAATATATTTTAAAGAAAATATTCTATAAATAAAGTATACCCTATATTCTTAATAAAATTTTATTTTATTTAAAAAATTGTAAATATTTCTAAAAATTCCAGGCAAATTTGCCTGGAATACGGTTTAAGGGATATAATAATAATAAATAAAAAAAATTTATAATTAAATTGCGAAAACTTGCGAAAACTTGTGAAAACCTGTAAAATGTTCAAAAAGTATGATTATGTGAATATAATAATTATTAATTGATATCATATTCGATATATATCGATTAAGGGAAGTGCCGTTTATTACGTAATTTATTTTTATTAGGAGGTCTTACCCCCTCTCCCCCCTGTGATCTAATTAGCAGCCAATAATAATTTTTATATATAATATATAGACGTGATAGACTGCTAACCCCCCTCCCTCCCTCTCGAAATTACGTAATAAATGGCACTTCCCTAACCGGATATATATCGATTACTATCACTATTGATAGAAATCGACAGGCGTGTTGATCATCGATATATGGGGGTGAGTCAGTAGAAAAGGGACAAATTTTTTCTAAGTAAAAGTTTTCTTGACTTTAAGCTTAAATATCTTAACAACTATTTTAATAAAATTAATAATTTTTTTTTATTTTAATTCTATATAATTTCAAGATTAAAATAAAAAAATTTTTAGCAAATTTGATTAAATAGTTGTCAAGATATTTTAATTTAAAAATTAAAAAAATTTTACTAAAAATGATTTGTCCCTTTTCTACTGACTCACCCCCATATATCTTACCGGTTAGTAATCGATATATATCTATATATAAAATTTGCCGATGAAGAAAAAGAGGGGTAAAAGGAAGAAAGGAGTAAAAGGGAGAAGGGGTAAAAATGGGCTTTTTTTTTTTTAAGTTTTTTTACACATTTTGTGGAATATATTTTTGTGATCTATGGTAGCTTACGGATCAAATGAGCTTAAGAGATTTTGAACTCTGTTTTTTTTTTTTTTTATTCGTGACAGGTTAAAGGTCTGTTAATCGTTATATATCGTTTCAAATAATTACGATTATAATTGATTTGTAGATATATAACGATTTAATATAAAATTGATATATATTAATTAAGATATATATTGATTTTTAACTGGTTAATCGATATATATCGTTATTTTTTAATCGATATAAAACGATTAACAGTTATATATCGATTAATATCTATACATAAAATTTACTGATGCATGCGTAGTATTGTAGGGCCAGAGCCAAAATATTTAAATACTATATTGTACTGCATATAGTATCATTATATGTCCGGAACCTATCATATAATGTTCATCATATTACACAAACGCGTTAATATGCTTATATTGGTAACATTAAAGCACAAATATAGACACGCGTGCGAACAGACAAAAAATTTTCAAATACTATTTCTGATAAGATTTACATCATATATATGCAAGTATATCAAAAAAGTAAAATTTGTCAAGATTTTTACAATTGAAGTGCTTTAGGAAAGTAATTTTTGTATCACTTTGCATAGACACTAATTGACCGTCGCTACGCTCCGACCAATAAAATTTTGTTGTTTTGTTATTTTTTTTAAAAAATACCTTCTAACTCAAATTTTATCTATGAAACCATCTTTTTTTTTAAAAAATACCCTCTTTGTGAAATTTTACTATATACAATGCCTCACCCAAACCCTAACTATTAACTCTAACTCAATATTTATCAACTTTAACTTTTGTTTATTTTTTTTGTTTATTTTTTTGATATTGATCTTCACGTTATACCGCATACTGATGTTGAATACCAGTGGTGTGATTTAGAATTTAGTCCTACTGTTATATTTTAATTATTATATATTCTTTTACAGTATTATTTTTACATTATTACATATTTTTTAGTCTGGACGATCCTGCCTTTATTTATTCGTAAATGCCTAGTGACTGGTGTTTGTACCGAAGTATGTATACAGTATACCAAATCACACCCAAATAAAGACTCACTCGATACAAAAGTACCCAGGTGCAACCTGCCATTTCACAAATTCGTCTTCGCCGGGGTCCCAATGCTATGTTGAGACTTGATTTCCAAATATCACTGACCGGTTTGCTAATGCCGTGTCAGGATCGTACTCCTTTTCTTAAATTCTTTCTTCTTCATAAAGGGCAAATGAAAAAGGGGAAAGTAAAAAGAAACTACTAAGAAAACGAACTGCACAAAAAGAAAAAAAACCAATACAAAAAAGAAAAAACAAAGAAAAGAAGCTAATCCTGATATGTGGAAGCAGAAAAAAAAAAAAAACAAAAGAAAGAAAAAATGATTCTGACTATTTATAAAAATTATATAATACTGCGCAAGGAAACGCTTCGCCAAAGNAAAAAAACGATTCTGACTATTTATAAAAATTATATAATACTGCGCAAGGAAACGCTTCGCCAAAGTATTATATGTACATAAAAGAAACAAAAGAATGTTCTAGAATTTAGTTCCGCAGATCTGCCTACTCCATTGTGCCACATCTCATTAAACGTCCGTTCCTGTTTATCAACTTGCATACCTTCTTTCCAATTAGGATAGGAACAACAATACCGATCTTTTGGAGGGGGTATGCCGAATTTCCCACTTTCCGTCAAAAATTCCAGAAAAACTGCTTCAAGTGAGAATATGGTAAAGGGTATATGGTCGAATATGTTCTTGTAAACAAAAACCTTAGAGAGAGTATTAAAAAACTCATTTTTTAGTTCACCACCTAGCCAGACTGGAAAACCTTCGTCGACGAAAGAAATCTTCCACCAGAATTTCTTGTACCAAGGGCACCCACTGCCAGTTATCTTGCACAACCGACACTTCTGGCTTGCGTGTTGAATATATAAAGGAGTCCCCGAACACAAGAAAAGGTTGACCTTTATAAAAACCAGTATTATATGCAGCTGCTTCGTCTTTTACTAAAAAATTTTTGTTTTTCTTTTGTTCAGAGATTTGTACAAGTGATCGTCAGAAAGAGTGTGGCTTTGGTACATTATTACATATTATTTTAACTACTTTTGTACTTCGTCATATAATTCTATTACTATATACAAAAAACTAGCTCTACACACTTATTTTCATTCACCTATAGTTAGCTATTATCTTTGCTTCTTTGTTTTCTATCGTCTTTGACTTTGCTATTTTTTTTGTTTTGGCTATACCTTTGTTTCGTTCTCTTTTTCTAAATACTTTCTAAAAATAGTAAAGAAGTGAAAAAAATAAAAAAAACCATTTCTCAGAAGTGTTGGTATTCTTACAAATTGGCGAAGAAATTTTGTAAAGTGCCGAAAAAGTCAATAAGTTTCAAAAAGTCAGGAATAAATAAAATAAAATAAAAATTAAAAAAATAAGTAAAAAAAAACAAACAAAAAAACAAAAAATATAAGCAAACTAATAAAAAAAAAATGAAGCACCAAATCTTTATTTCTTTGAAGTAAGAGTTCGCATTCTTGCAAATTCAAAATTGTGAAAGCTAGGTTAATGTTCTTGCAAAATATCAAAAAAGTTGCAAAGTGTCGAAAAGTCTAGATAGGTTTTTTTCAAAATGCCAAAAGTAATGGTTATGTTCTCGCAAAGTGTTAAAATAAAATAAATTAATAAAAAAAAATTTAAAAATAAAACAAAAAACAAAAACAAAAAACATAAAACGAAAAAATAAATGAAGCGAAACCTTGCAAGAACTTGCAAAGCTTGCAAAAACTTGCAAAAACTTGTGCCTATTTCTTTAAAAAAGCATTCCTAGAAATTTAAAATTGCTAGAAAAATCATCTGTTGTTCTTGCAAAGTTTTGGAAGTCTGAGTTGGCATGCACAAAGTGCCGAAAAGTTGTTGGTTTTCTTGCAAAGGGCTGGTGTTTTTGTAAAGTACAAAAAAAATTAAAATAAATAAATAAAAAAAAAAGAAAAACAAAATGAAAGCAAAAAAAAACAAAAATAAAAAAAAAAAACAAAAATAAAAAAAAACAAATCGAAATAAAAAACAATGTGAATAGAAAATCTTATTTATAAACAAAAGATCTAAATCTGATCTTGTAATACAGATTTGTAGATTAATTTTGATATATTCGAAATATTTCGAAACTATATTCCAATGCATTCTTGGTATGACCCAGGTTACATATCTACTGATCCAGCCAGTCTGCTCAAAAAATATTTCGAAATATTTCGAAATCTAAAATATTTTGAAATATATTGCGAAATGTTTCGAAATATATTGCATATGTGAAATCTTTTGAAAGATTTTGCAAGTTCGCAAAATCTTTCGAAAAGTTGTGCTACTATAAATTTGCTAATATATTACAAATATTTTAAACTACTTTCGCACTTTTTGCAAATTGCCAAAAAAATTTAGTATGTTTTTGTATAGTGCTAAAGAAGTTAAAGCTAGTATTCTTGTAAAGTACCTGAAAAGTTGCAAGGTATTGAAAAAGTCAGAAATCAATAAAATAAATTAAAAATTAAAAAAATAAGAAAAAAAAACAATGAAAAAACNTGCTAATATATTACAAATATTTTAAACTACTTTCGCACTTTATCACATCTAATTCTATTACTATATACAAAAAACTAGTCCTATATACTTATTTTTACTCACTCCATAGTTAGCTATTATTTTTGCTTTTTTGTTTTCTACCATTTTTGTTTTGGCTATTTTTTTTGTTTTCACTATAACTTTTGTTTTGCTTTCTTTTTCTAAATACTTCAAAAAATAAAACAAAATAAAAACAATATTTCTTAGAAGTGTTGGTGTTTTTGCAAATTGCCAAAAAAATTTAGTATGTTTTTGTATAGTGCTAAAGAAGTTAAAGCTAGTATTCTTGTAAAGTACCTGAAAAGTTGCAAGGTATTGAAAAAGTCAGAAATCAATAAAATAAATTAAAAATTAAAAAAATAAGAAAAAAAAACAATGAAAAAACAAAAAATATAAGCAAACTAATAAAAAAAAATAAATGAAGCCCCAAATCTTTTTTTTTAAAATAAGAGTTCATGTTCTTGCAAATTCAAAAATTGTGAAAGCTAAATTAATGTTCTTGCAAAATGCCAAAAAAGGCATAAAGTGCTAAAAAAGTATAAGTTGGTTTTTTTGCAAAGTGCCAGAAAGTAAGATTTTTTTTTTGCAAAGTGCTGAAATAAAATAATTAATAAAACAAATTTAAAAAAAAAAACAAAAAACAAATTATATTAATAAATAAAAAAATAAATAAAGTCCTAAATAAACTTTTATTTCTTTAAAGAAGTATTCTTGTAAATTTATAAGTTGCTAAAGAAATCAGTTGTGTTCTTGCAAAGTGTCAGAAGTTTGGATTGGCTTGTACAAGATTTTGAAAAGTTGTTTGTTTTCTTGCAAGTGTTCTTGTAAATTGCCAAAATAAAATTAAAATTAAAAAATAAATAAATAAAAAAAAAATTAAAAAAAACCAAAATAGAAACAAAAGGCAAAACCTTAGCACAACTCTTTTCAACAATCATCTGGACCAACTTTTTCAAGACAACTAAACTGTAAAAAACCTATATAACATGCAACCTCTTATTACAAACCTTTTTTAGAGTATCCAGGAACAAGAGTTCTACTCAAGGCAACTGTAAAAGAGCTAAAAAAAAGTCTTGGGATAGGTCTTCTTGGAGTAAAACACAAAAACTATTAAGTAGTAGGAATAACTGGAAATCTTTGTTATTAAGTTCAAATGGTTTTGGATTTTATAAAAGCTGTATTTTTTTTATAGGTTACAAAACTTACATAGTTTTAAATCCACAAACCAAATTGGACCGCTTGGTGCTTCCCTCATCTCTTTGACTTTTTCGAAATTTTGATAAATTGGAGCATTTTGGCTTACTTTCTCCAAAAGATTGACAATGTTTACTTCTTCCAATTTGAAAATATGCCTATCATATTGAAGTCAAGTTATGAGTAGATTTTGGATTTTCAAAATAAACAATAAATGATACATATTTGTTTTTGAAAAAAACTTCACAACAAAATTTTTTTAAAATATGGGAGTAAGTCAGTAGAAAAGGAACAAATCATTTTTAGTAAAATTTTTTTAATTTTTAAATTAAAATATTTTAGCAACTATTTAATCAAATTTGTTAAAAATTTTTTTATTTTAAACTTAAAATTATATAGAATTAAAAAAAATTTATTAAATTTATTAAAATAGTTGTTAAGATATTCAATCTCAAAATCCAGAAAACTTTTACTTAGAAAGCATTTGTCACTTTTCTACTGACTCACTCCCATATTCTTTTAGCCATAATTCTTTTTTATAAAACTATCTTTATAGTTTTCTAGGTTAGAGACCATTTTTTTCTAGCAATAGTTTTTTATTTACATATAATAATTTGAGTTTAGTTAGAGTAGAAACAGGACCCCAGACATTTCTCATATAGGTCATAACTGGATTTTGGCCAATTTTGTCCCAATTTGCTAAAAACGACAAAATATATTTGTTTAAATAACTTTTGATCTAGTGATCAGAATTGAATAAACCTTTTTTTATTAAATGCACCTCACTAAAAGCTTCATTTTAAAAAAAAAAAGTTTGTTCAAATTGGTCAGATGCCAAGATAATTGGCAAAAACTATTTTTTGCTTCTCAAATTTCAGGGGTTTTGCTGAAAAAAACAAGTATGACCTTTATACAAATGTTCGGGGTCCTGTAGAGACTACCTTTCTTAGTATCATGTAATTTTTATAATAGTTCATCTTGGTGCCAAGCCTTAATTAATCTAAGGCCTTACTTTTTTTCTTTTTCTATTATTTATTATTTTGTTTTCTTTGTTTTTTTTTTTCTTTTTAACCTTTTTATACTTTTGCCCTTTAGTAGTTTAGTTTTTTTCTTCCACTTCCAAGGATATTTTCTTTAGGGAATACATTTGTAAAGTGGAGCACAGCTGATATCTAGTTGAAGTCTCTAGAGATTTCATGCAGCGATTAGCATTTGGTTTAGTCATCTAAATCAGATGGTGTTAATACTGTATTATTCTTTGTCCTTTGGGAATTTGTACCAGTGATTATTTTTCACTGTGCGCACTGTGCGCAGCGCACAGAAACAAAATTTTGCGCACATCTTTTTCTAGTAGATGTGCGGATGCCGCACAGAAATAATTGTCATTTTATAAGTAGTGCGCACAGTTGCAAGCATTTTCTCAGCATTTGCCGCACAGAAAAGTTTATGAATTGTGCGGTATCCGCACAGTAAATTTTAATTGAAAAATTAACACTGATTTGTACTATTTTTTTTAGTATAATAAAATCAAAAAGGTTATATAAGTTATAGTGAGTCTTGCCTAAGAGAAAAAAAAATTGAAAACAAAAAAACAAAATAAAAACAAAAAACAAAATAAAAACAAAAAGTGAAAAAAACAAAATAGAAGATCTAATTATAAACAAAAGATCTAATCTGATTTTGTAATACAAATTTGAACATTATTGAACTATTTTGAAAAATTAGTCTAATTTGCAATCCAAATTACAGATCTACTGATCCAGCCTGGTTTCCTAGTCCTAAAATATTTTGAAAAGAGTTTGAAATATTTTGAAATCATTTTTAAAATATTTCATAATATATTTTTAAATATTTAGAAAATTTGATATTTCAAAATATTTCAAAAAATATTATGATATTTTGCTTATATTATGGTTCATAAGACCTTATGTAAGATTATGCTATTATAAATTTGCTAATACCATCTTGTTGTATTAATAAAAAATATCAAAAGGACAATTTTACTATAAAATATGTCCTAATTCTAAATCCAAACTAACACTTATTCTAACTTTAATTAAAAAATCAAAACCACATAACTGGACACAGCTTTAGATGTTTACCAAAAAAGGTAGCTTATTTTTAGCAATACAGTATATAGTAATAATTATATATTCTATAAAAATTTTATAATTTTTTAAATAATTTTTATTAATATAATTTTATATTTTACGTTTGATTTGTAAGATAGCCAAGTAGCCAAGATAAAATTTCTGGGTCATACGTAACTTAGTGCGATAGGTCGCATCTAGGTACAAATTAAGGTAGCCGGATGATGCCAGGCTTGCAATTGCAAAGTAGTAATTACTAGAATTAGCTTAATTAGTTGATTTAATTTTTATTTAAGCACCGACAAGACTGTCAAAGAAATAAAAAAAAAATTTATATTTTATTACAATATTTGAAAATTTTAAAATTTTAAATTTTTATTTATAAAATATAAAATATAAAATTGTATTAATAAAAATTACTTGAAAAATTATAAAAATTTTTAAAATATAAATAAATTGTTATGCATAACAACTTTAATTAGTGCACAGTAATCAATTTACTTATAAAATATTAAAAGTTTTATATATAGCAACAATTGCAATTAACTAAAAATAATTAAAATAATTAAATTATATAGTTTATTATTTATAATTACCTTGTTATAAATACCTAATTTCTGTATCCCAAATAGGTGACTATATCGAGATGTAACTGTATACTGTAATTAAAAATATACTTTAATTTTATTATAAAATTTATTAAATTTTATTATAAATTTTTAAAATAATAGATTTAATTTAAAATTTTATTATAAAATTTTTTTTAATTTTATATAGTAAATAATAACAAAACATATTTGCTTTTTATTATTAATTAATAAAAACTTCAAATTACTATCTGCTATAATACAGTATTTAATTCTAATTTACATTAATTAAAAAAAATTTTAAATTTGGTTAAATTTTATTTTATAATTATATAGGAAATGCAATATATATATAGTATATATATTTAAATAAAAATAGCTTTTTACAGTAATTTATTATTAAAAAAATAAAAATATATTGTAGTATATATATAGCAATATATTGTATATAGTATATATTAACCAAAATTATAAAAATTTTAAATAATATATATTATACAATATATATACTATAAAAATAAATACCTATCACCATAAAAAGAAATCAAATTAGTAATAATAAATAAACAAAAAATTTTTTTGAACATTTTTTATTATAGTTGCCCCTTTGGCCCAGTGGTTAAGGTTTCGCTCTCGTAAAGCGAAGATCGGTGGTTCGAATCCGCCAAGGGGCTATTTTCGAATTTTGTTTTTTTACACAACAATAGTTGCATTGATATGAAAGAAACAAGTGCAATTAAACTTGAAATAAAGCCTTGCATTATGATATAGAATGGGCTCGATCTGTTACGGTCGGACCTTTATAATAGTATTTGATCCGGTGAAAGCTAATTAAATCATGACTTTTTCATATTTGCATTTGCACTTAACTTCTTGTAGAACAAAAAATGTGTAGAAACGAAAAGCCCTTATGTAGAGGTTTGATCGTACTTTCCAGAATTTTATATTATCATAGTTGAGTAAGCAAGAGAATTTTTTTATGATCAGATTAGATTAGAAATGGACTAAAGTGTTGAAACATTTTTTAGTTTGGATCGACAGAGTTGCACAATACGATAGTAGTATATAAGGTCCAAAATTTCAGTATTTACAAAACTCATAAAAGCAGTTCTTTAAAATGTCTAGTCCGTCCGCTTTTTCTCGTACTTATTGTAACTTGACAGCACAAACTTCACCCATTGACATGTACTCTCACATTAGACAAACAAGGTCCGGGACCACTTCTACGGTTGACATTGTAATCATAGATAGTGACACTGAGGATGACGTTGTCTCTTCACACGGTTCTGACCATAACAATTCCTATTCTCGAAGTAATATGAACCAGCATACATTTGGCAACCAAAGTTTATACAATTCTCCTGGAGTGATTCCGCCAAGTACTGTACAAAACCCTTCGATTGGTAATGGAGGTGGTCCAATTCGAACTAGAGCCAATCCTGTTCGTTCGAATAATAACCGCACTAGCCCCATTCGCTCTAATCGATTACAAAGTTCTGGGTCGTCTCCGTGGCGAGGTTTGTTTTATACTGTACATGTCTTAGAATTAGAGTCCTCAAAAAATTGAGTAAACGAACGATATAATATTCAATACGTTAGATTAAATAGTCCAAATTTTAATAGGTTTAGCAATAGTAAATGTCACTACTATTCAGTCTGTTCAGGGAACAAATTCAAACCTTCAATTCTCATATCGTCATCACCGACAGCATGCATCAGCATTCCATCCTGTACTTTATGCAGACGAAATAACCATCGCTCCTTCTCAACATGATCGTCTACATTCCCATGATAATGCTACAGGCACTTCTCGAACGTATCCTCCCATTTTTCAAACAGAAAACGCAATCCCTACTACGATCAATACCAACGATCTCCAAATTCTGAATACTCCACCCACGTCCACCTCACGACGAGATAATAATATTTCAAAGCCATCATTAGCGGGTCATACGAGGAATATTGAGGACTCATATACCTTAATTTGCGTAGATTGTAATGGCATTCTTCGTGAAAAATTATGGGCGTTAAACTGTGGGCATGTTATTTGTGGAAGTTGCGTAGACAAATTTTTAGAAAAGAAGAAAGAGAAAACCGCATGTCCAAGTTGTCGGCACAAATCAAAGTCCAATTCCATAATACAATTATATGTATAAAGCATTTATTGGTTGAAGCATTTCATTTCTGTAGTGTATACATACTATGTATTTTATACACTTTCCCTTTTTTTTTGTTTTTTGTTTTTTTTTTTTTTAAACTAAGCAAGCACACTTCCACTTCTATTAATGCATATATAATGAACTTTTATGAGGGATGGTGTTAAAATTATCTCATTAGAATGTTTTGTTAGTTAAGTAAGATTTAAAGGCTTTGAAGAATGAAGGATTGAAAGAACCAGACTCTGCAAACATTAAATACAAACAACTTTATGAGTAGGCAGTGTTTTTTTTGATCATAGGCGTCTCGTCATTTATATATGATTGATCAATTACATGCGTTTATTTAATCGATGGCCTGATCTTTGTGATCTCTATTTACAACCCATGTAAAAATATAATTAAATTGCCTTTTAAATTTTGTCATGTGAATTGTATGTAATTTGATTTTAACATTTAAAGTATTCAATTAGAGACATCGATCGGTATATATAGAATTATTATTAAAATTTGTATAAATAAGATGTTTAAAGAAAAATCGAAATTTATATTAATCAAATTTCTACTTGTTTAAAAATTATAATTTCTTATATCGATATGAAAATAAATTTATACATTATCAGTTATTACTAATCATATGTTTGATCAATTAAATCTTTAAATCACGAATGTTAACGAATGTTTAAAGGTTTCTTGTCCAAAATTTTAATTGTAAAAATATACATTAAAGCAATATTTAAACTTTTATTAGAAAAACTAAAAAAAGCGGTTTTTTTAAAAAATTTTAACAGGTTTAATTTTTGGTGTTTATAGCTCAGATTTGCTAAGTATATTTACTATCACTAAAATTCCAAATAGGTTAACCCGATTTGGGATTTTTACTTTGAAAAAATCCTAAATATCCAAATATTCTATATTATCTCACCCAAAGTTATTAGTATTTCTTCTTATTATCCATATCCCAAATTCCAAAATCATCCCGAGTCATAGTTGATAATTATTAAATTATAACACTGGTATGAATTTTCGAAATAGCGGGCGTGGGCATTATTTCGCCCCTTTCGAGAATTTATAGTATATAGTAAAATTGGTGCGTTTTCAAGAATCTCATTCAATGGAATTAGAGACAAAGTTTTAACTAATTTGAAATTAAATACAGTAAACTAACCAAATGAGTTATTATTTTGATAAATAAAATCTAAAAATGCATACTATTTTTTTTTTATAAAGTTGTTTTGTGGCTAAAAATTTTAAAATCTTTATTTTATACAGTAATTCTTATAATTGTATGATTGCTTAATTACAATAATTTGCGCAATATCTTTAATCATATTGAAAAAGCTATTCTTAATTATAAAAATTATGTTTAATAAGTATGCTATAATACAATATATATTTTAATACTATTAGAAATATTTAAATTTTAATATAAACCAATTGTATATTTAAATATAGTATTTAAAGATTTACAAAATAATTAAATTTTATAATTTAAAATTTGTATCTAATTTGAAATTTATATTTAATTAAATTTTATATCTAATTACTTTTTTTTTTTTTTTTAACTTTACAACCATGCTCTACTTTATTAGCAGTTTACATAAAAAATACATAAACTAAAAACTAACTATAATATAGGCTAATACCCGGCTTACTCCACTAGTGCCCAGGTACGGTTGTTGCACTGATGTTTGATAGTCTCGCAGCGACATACGATTTTTCTCATATATTTCTACAAGAGCATGTTCAGGTCCTCAGCTACCTTCAAAACGAAATTCTACATATATAAAAAAAAAACTACTTTCGCATCCACCAACTTACTATATGCAAACCTCTTATTTGACTTAACATTGAGTTCTCGACTAACTCATTCACTGAGTTCTCCACCTCCTGTTTCTTCTGTTTTTTCCGCTCTTTATCTTTTTTTTCAGCTTCCATGAGCTCCGGAACGCATGGCTCCTTGTTTCGAACTTCAAAAACCTTACGTTTTCTTTTCAAAGATCTCTCTATACCGGCACCTTTTTCCCACTTGATGACTTCATTGCATCTCTCCTTCCAAATAACACGATAGAAACCCTCCTGTACTACATACAAAAATGCATCTATACAAGTTTTTGTATCCTTTCTAGACAGTCCCTTCTTGTAAAATAACTCGATTTTCTCTCTTTCTACAAGACCACTTAAATAAACTTCTCTTTCCTTGAAGCGAACTTCTTTACTATCACTTAACAGAATTTCACTTAATTCCCAAACACTTAACAGGAAACTTGCTTCGTCCGAGAGTACTGCCCATGCAGCACTCAGTGCTGTGTTTTCTGTCTCCTGCCAAAAATTCTCTGCAAAACTACAACGAATTAAATGTTTCATGGTTTCCTTAGTCTCCTCCTTGCACAAAATGCAGTTTGGTGACTTATACAACCAAGGTTTACGGGCATGCAACTCATTCAGTGTTGGGAGAAGTTGGAACATTCCTTTGATTCGTAGTATTAATTTGAAACTGCTTTCCATTCCTCTACATCTGACTCCTCCCAATTCCTTTAGCCTTGCCCATCTGTAGGCCCAGTCTAGCTTATCACTATTATGATTATATTCTGCTGCTAGACTTTTACTCGAAAGAAGGCATCTTCCCTCGACGGCTCTTCTCTTTAACCGCAAAATAAACTTACGCGGACAGGTGTCGATATGTTTTCCATTCCACCACAGAGATGCATTCCAACGTGTGGGATTGGTAGGTATCCACTTCCAGTCTTCTTCTAAATGCGCCGCTTCTTTTGCTAACCTGTCTGCAAGTTCGTTCCATACTATACCACTGTGAGCCTTGACTTTACAAAGCTCTAAGGAAAGATTTTTGACTTGGACTACCTCATAAATCTTGTCAAGAATTGACCTGTTTTTCAATTTAAGGCTCTTCTTGAAACTTCGTGACCTGAACACATTCTCAATACTACTAATCGCTGCTAAACTATCTGTCTTAACTACAACTACAGAATCTAATTTTACTACTAACAGCGCACAAAGAATTGCAACCAATTCAGATCTCGTCGATGAAGGCCAATCGGCCACCCTGATTTTCCCTAACAAATTTACCGTCTCCTCCTCTTTATCTACTTGTACCCAAGCAGAACCCATTCTATCTTCAAAACCTTCCTTCTCCTTATACCAAGAACCATCAGTATAAAAGACATAATCTGATCTTTCCTCCTGTATATTTTTTCCAACCATACCTAATATTAAATTCGCAATTTTACTACTTAACCCTTGTTTTTTAATTATTTCAAATTCTATTCTGTTAACTTCTACCGCCATAGCTAATCTTTCTGTACTATTTTGATCTTTAGGTGCATTTTTATAAGCTGTATGCCTATAATAGCTCAAAGGGAATGACATTAACCAGTCGTTCTCCTTTTTGACTATGCCATCTATTCTGCTAATGGACTCTTTCATTTCTATTGAGAATTGGCAATCATTCTCTTTTCCACCTTTATTTAAAGCACAGCCTTTACACCTATTTATTCTAACCGCACCTTTCACTTTTTGGGTTTCGACCCAATGCTCTACTATGGCTTTGCGCGTGAACTTTTTGCTAATGCGTCCCAGAACGTGTGTAGTTGAATTTTCCTTTCTTACTACTACCCAATCCTTGCACCTTTTATCATTACGAACTTTTTTCCTTATTGGTGACGAAAGCTTACTACTTTCACCTTCTAGTCGGTATTCCCTTTTAAGCTCCCTTGAGGACTTGTTTATCATAACCCTTTCTTTGATCCTGCTGAACCAATCAGGTGTCTTTCCCCTCATGCTTCTTTCCCTTATACCTCTGACTTGCTGCCATGACATCAAACTTGTGCCTGTCGGGTCTATTAACTGGTTCAGTGATACCAACTCCAGACTAACCCTTGTGTTCATCGAGTTCTTTATCGCTCTTTCATCCAGAAAACTTACAATTGCAACCTCTTTGTTATACACCTCGTTCTGAATACTTTGGGTTTCGAACTTTAAGTTGATTAATTTGCATTTTTCAATCACATTGCATGAAAGATTTCCCTTCCAGAGAGTAGCATGCCACGCATCAAAAGGCACACTACGTACATCCTGCAAAATACCCGCCTTGATTGCACCTTGTTTTATTCTTAGCTCTGCCAGGCTTTCTAAACCTTCATTACTGTTTAGCCTTTTTAAGAGACTCGTCGCCTGCTTAGCCAACAAAGAGCTTGCCAAGGATTTGAAGCCCAGAATACCTCCGTGAAATATTATATCATTTGGTGCGGTTTGTGCTATGCCTAACTTTTTTTTACATAGGCGGATTATTGGCTGGTGTATATTTTCTAGGTCCTTTTCTGATAGGGCTGTGGCCTGTAAAATATATTCTAATTTTGGAAGAAGCACCTGATTGTTTATATAGCTTAGCTGACTAGCTGTCACCTTTTTCTTTTCTAATACATGCGTAAACAATCCAACAATCTTCTTTACTTTCCTTTTAATATTAGCTAAATCCTTGGATGTGTGCAAGTATATACCCAGGAATTTTACATCATATAATTTTGGTTCTGCAAATAATTTCGTTTTGCAGAAAAAGACACAACTTTCTTCCTTTGGAAGCTTCGAGTTGATTATTACCAGCTTGGACTTGCTGCCATTAATTTCGATGTCATTAATTTGGAAGAACTGCTCTGCAATATTAATTGTTCTTTCTAATTGCTCCTTTGAGCATGCAATCCATGTTGTGTCATCGGCATATGCTAGAACAGCCTGCCGCATGTTTAATCCTCTTTCCTTGTCTATGTTTGTCTTGAAACTATTTACTTCAGCAGTATAGCCCAGGGACTTGTCCTTCTGGACCCTAACTAACAGAGGATCGTAAAAAATTCTCCACACCAAGGGAGAGATAACCTCACCTTGGTCGATACCGTCCTTAGCTACGAACTCTTCTGTAGGGCCGTAGTCCGTTATTACTTGCATACGCCTCTTACTGAATAGGTTAATTACAAAATTAATTACAGTTCCTGGAAGCCTTATTCTCCGCATCGATTTTTCAAGCATCACAAGACTAACAGAATCAAAAGCCTTCTTCATATCTTGGAAAAGGAGCCACATTTCCTTCTTTTTCTCATGGGCCTCTTCGAGGAACGAGTTTAAGATATGAATAGGCTCCTCTGTTGAATTTTCTGGTAGACCTGCAAAATTAGGTCCTTGCAAAATGTTCTTGTCTTTAATTATCGCACTTAATCTCTTTGTTATGATTCTAGTTACGCACTTACAGAAGGCTTCCAATAATGCGATTGGTCTCACCCTATTCAACTCAAAACCCAAATCTTCCACCTTCGGAATCGTATAAATTTGTGCGACTTTCCATTTGTTTGGAATATTTCCTTGCACAAGACAAATATTTGCAAAATTTTTGAAAGCTATATGCACTCGAAGATTCGCTTGTTTAATTAACTCTAAGTAATATTGGATACCCCTGGTGCCGAATTTGTTCTAACCTCATTAAGCATTAAGAGCCATTCCTCTAACTCTACCGGTAACAGAACCGGCTCATACCACTCTTCTTGAATCCCACTTAGTGGTTGATAAATACTTCTCCACTCTTCGTTCAGTAGGTCTAGTCGAGGATTCCTTCTTCTGAACTGTTCCTTAAAATGCTTGTCGGTCTTGGATAGAACTTCACTGGGTTCGAAGATTAACTCATATTCATCATTCTTCTTGATTAATATTCGGTCCAAAACTACCTTATTAAATGGCCTTTCGAGAAGACTTCTTAGCATTTTCTTCTGCTCATCTACAATCATTTCGCATCTTTTTTGCACGTACTTTTTGATTTCCTTTTCTCTATGCAATTTTTCTTCACTAATCAATTTGCCTTCTATTGCTTTCCACCACAATGATGCACTATTAAGCCAAATATCAACATATTCCAGATTGATATTTGGTATCCCCGTACCTGCACTGGAATTAATACTTTTGATTTTATTATTCCAGCTGCTGATCATGTGATGCGCATTCTTGTTGTTTGCAACACTTTTGATTAATCTGCCAAACTCTTTGGCCACTTTTTTGGTAGACGACTCCTTATCCTTTTTGACAGAATTCTTTTTATTTTGAATTTTTTTCTTTGGCAATGTTTCAATTGCTGCCTTCCAAATTGCAGCCTCGATTATGTCCCATAATTGATCTATGCAGACTCTTTGCTCAAGTACCTGATATGACTCTTAGGTTTGTTCATCCTTTAGTAGCCATTGTGGCAAATTCTTTTTGATCTTATTCCATAGCGCCGTTCTGTAATTGTCCCAATTTTCCTTCATTGCCTTGTCGAGCTTCCAAACCATACGTGATGAGGAAGTTTGCCCTGCTCTGCACTTCGAATCTGCGCAATTACTGTGATCCAAACGAATTTCAACTATGGGCAATTCATGATCACTACCTGTTACTGTTCCCATTTCGATGATATCTGCTTTTAAAGCCTTGCTCATTAAGTTTTCTGACAACCATATTTGGTCTATCCTTGTACTTGTATGACCATTACTCCAAGTGTACTTTTTGGCCCTGGGATTTAGCCTTCTGAAAGCATCTACAAAGGATTTCTTTTCCATCCATGTGAAAAGAGAACAACGTTTGAGGTTTGTTGTTTGT
>QKWP01002293.1:52446-68520 GCA_003550325.1 Gigaspora rosea
GTTGTTTATGCAGATCACGCGATTGTTTTGTTTGTTTGTTGTTTTAGTGATCTACGATTCAGGGTTAAGCCCAATCCCCAAAAATTTCCAAAAAATTTTTTCGAAAAAATTTGAAGTTTAAGTTTGTCAGCTAGTATTGTCCTTTTCCTTTTAAGTTGTACTAGCAAACTCTATATTATTTTTGCTTGTCCTTCTTTTTCCTTAGGGTGTTTTTGGCTGTTTCCTAAGTTACTTATCTCGTTTTCAGCTTTTTTTCTTTCTGCCAGATTTGGAAAAGTTGATCAGCCTTTATATCTAATTACAAAAATAGTTTAAAATATAAACTTGATAGCAGTAGTACTATAGGTACTATTAAATAGTAATAGAATTACCAAATTTATAATAAATCTATTAAAAAAGATATATAAAGGTAGCTGCAGTTAGAGTATATAAATTTTGGTCAATTTAAAATTAAAATGCTATAATAAATAGTTAATATGATATACCAATTTAAAATATATAAAAAATAATAATTTAAAAGTAATATTAGTTAGAAAAGATATTAATAAATAATAATAAAAATATAAATAATTTAGAGGATTTACAAAACTTTTTCTAACAATTCTTTGTACCAACTTTTTTATAAATACCAATTTATTTATTTATTTATTTATTTATTTTGTTGTTAGATAAGGTTTTGCCAGGGCCGGAAAAACTATATGTAAGGTCCCCACCAAAAAAATCCAAAATACATATCTATACAAATCGCAATATGATTGGCTATTTGGCTATTTTTTCATTCAAATATGGTAATAAACCCAAAAAGAAAAGATCTTCATAAGCAAATTACTATTGTTGCGAATCATCCTACCTATAATTTTTACTAGCGAGGATATTTATATAATTTAAAGTACTCTTTGAATTATAGTGAAGCGGGAAATTATATAAAGTTTTCCCGGTTCTGTTTTGCCTTTATCTTTATTAATAAAATATGTGAAATTCCTCAAAAAGTTTCTCGAATTACAAATTATTATACAAGAATTAAGACTCAGACTATAGATAAACTAATTCTATCTAAATTATCTGCAATCTAAACCTACTACTGTAGAGTGGTTAAAACTCACCTAGATAAATACCAATTTATAAAAACTTTATAATCAGTAGATTTATATATAACAAAACTTATCTAAATAGCATTTTAGAAATTAGAGTTCCAAATCAGATATTAAAACAAATAAATAAAGATAAAAAAAGTTGTTTTTTTTGGGTTTGATTTTCTGTAAAAGACTTTGGTACTATTGAAGATATAATAAAGCTAAAAACTCTAAAATTTTGTTAAAAGTAATCAAAGTATTAGCAAAAGTATTTTTTTGGTCTAATATATTATTTTGTAAAGTATATACTCTTACTATTTTTGCAAACTACAGTTAGATCTCTATAAATACAACTTCCATAAATACAACACCTCTCTAAATGCATGTTTTTGTCTTGTCCATAAAAAATTATTAGTGCTAAATACATGTTCTATATTCTGAAAATGCATGTTCTTTTAAATAACTTTTTATATTACACTACTTCTCTAAATGCATATAGCCAATCAAATTTTAGTACTGGTATTTAAGATAGGTTATATAGTTTTTAGTAGAAATTACATAAACTTGATAATCTAATTTTTAAAGCTGCAATTTAACTGGTTTTTTCTAAATACAATACCTACTGGTATCTAAATGCATATTGTAGACTTGTTCATATATATTGCATTTATAGAAGTTTGACTGTAGTATTCTCAATACTTTTTTTTTAGTTTTTTTTAAAATTTTTACCAAAGTAAAAATTTTTATTTATTACTTTCAAAAAGATTAGCAATATTTACTTCCTGCAAATTGAAAATACTAAGGGCAGTGTCATTAATCACCTGATTATTTTTTATCAGAGGCCTACCCCCCTCACTCTTTTTTAATATATAAATAGTCGGGTTCTTATATATAATTTCAACTTTTTTTACCCCCCCCTAAAAAATCACCTGATTTTTGTTACTCCTCTAAATTAAAACTAGTATCACAAGTAAATTTGAATAAACAATAAATAATATATTAAAAATCTTAGTAGGTATATAAAAAATTTTTTTATATTTTATATAGTTTTAGATATCGTGTTTTTTTATATATATATATAATATTAATAAAGTACTTACTTTATAGTATTACATATTCGCGGATTTTTGAAATTTACTATTAAAAATTCCAAAAATCTTTAACAGTGAATAACTTTTGTTCTGCCAGTCTGTTTTTGATGAAACAACTACCAAAATGTTCACATTAATGAGGCGGTTCTATGAACACAAAATTGCTAAAATCCAATCACTGGATCGTTACCGATTTGTGTCACTTCGGGTATTTAAGAATTGGTTTTTTGCAATCCTTAATACCTGAAGTAACACAAATCGTTAATGATCTCTGAATTCAGTAATTGTATTTTAACGATTTTGGGTTTATTAGAATTGCCTCATCAATATGAACATTTTGGTAGTTGTTTCATTAAAAATGGACTAGTGGAACAAAAGTTATTCGCTATTAAAGTTTTTTGGAATTTTTAATAATAAATTCTAAAAATCTGCGGATATGATATAATTTTCATAGCCTAGTATAAACACAATAGCAGGATTGTAAATAAACAATAGACAAGCCAATAGACCCAATAGATAGTCTAATAGTCCAATAATATCTAATTATGTCATTAGACAAAAAACAAATTATATAAGTAATCTCATATATTCTGGCATAGCTATTACTATAGAAAGTAAAAAATTTTTATATATAATAATTTATTTTATTAAATTTTTTTTAAACTTATTTTTTAAAAAAACAGTACATTATAATATTAAATTATAAATATTAATTTTTATATTTATATTAAATATTTTTTATGATCAATTTTTTAGTTTATTAAATAATATTAAATTTATTTACTTATTAAATTATTATTATTTTTTTCATTATGCAATTATAATTTATTTATAAGACAAAAATATTCTTAATAATATTTTATACATAAAATAAAATTTTTATAAATTTTAAAAAAATTTTTATTAATTTAGTTTTTAGGTTAAAAACTAGTAAATAAGAAAAAATACTATTTTTTAGTTTAATATATGCTTATATAATAAGTTAGTAAAATTTATAATTAATAAAATTTTAATTAATATCATATTAAAATTCAAATTTAGAGAATTATTTTTTATGTTTATACATTATTAAAATTTTTAAAATTTAAAAATTTATAGATTTTTGAAGTTTTTTAAATAAAATAGATATTATTTTTACTATATAAATTATAGAATAAACTAGATTAAATTAGTGGTTTATTTTTGGTTTAAAATTTCACAAACTTTTTTGATAGTTACACCAAGGCACTTGCGTAGTAACACAAAAAAATACTTAATTTTAATTGGTTAAACTTTAAAAATAAACAAATTTTTAATTTTTTAATTTTTAAAATTTAAAAATTGAATAAATTTAAAGATTTTTTTTTTTTTTTTAAAAGCGAGGTCCATTCCCTCTTCTATTTTATTAATAATTTATAAATTCACAATACATGTTTTTACAATTACTATATTAAGAAAAAAGAGACTAGAGCTAATTTACTCCCAGCCTGAGCTTTGCCAAGACAGGTTATGGACCTACTCAGTCAAAGTCTTTAATTGTATCAACCTTCTCGTTGTTATCTATGAAAAGTTTTTTCAATTTCGCGTACTTTCTCATAGCGTTTCCACTCATTTCTTTTCCGTGTATTGGTTCCGTTGGTATATTGTTTTTTATAACGTTCCTGTCTTTTCCTTTTTCAGAGTTGTTAATTGCTTCTCTGCTGGGTATCCATATTTTTTCGTAGATTTTTTCCATAAGGATGTTCGTAAAATCTTTTTTGTGATTCCTCTTTCCATTTTTACTTCCAGGTATGATGTTTTCTTTTAGAATAATACACGGGGGGGCTTCTGTTTTCTTTAACCATTCTATGTATTTTTTGTTTCTTCTTTTCGCGTTTTTTCTAGTACTTTCTTCCCTTCTTTAGATTCTTCATAAACTTCAGTAATCGCCTGTTTCATTGTATATGTGTTTTCTTGACACCATATCCAGTGTGTTTGGTTTTCATACTCCTTTTTGCATCTCGGGCACGTTGGATCTTTCTCTTTCTTGGTATCCCTGTAATACATATTTAGTAGCGTTGGAAGTTCATTTATCATCATTTTTACCTTAAAAGATTTCATTATTGAGGCTTTAGTTGAAGTATATCTTGCTAGTGGTCTACTCTCAATATTTAAGCTATTGTATGTCGTTTTCCAATCTATTTCTGTCTTCTTCTTTAAATTTTCGATTCTGTTTTGACTACTCCATTCCGAAATTATTTTTCCCTTAATTAATTGTTTCATAAATCTTCTCAAATTCCAATAAACAGGTTTCCCCTCGAATTTTATCAGATATATATTTGTTGTAATCTTTTCTCCTACGATATCCGTTATCCATTTCCTTGTTGTCTTGTTTTTGCTTATTTTCTCTTCGTATACGATGGTAATTCTCGATCTTTTCATTTTCATGATTCTTCTTATTATTTCCGTAAATTGGTCTAAATTTTCTTTCAACTTAAAATTTTCTTCTGCTCGTATAACTTTTCTTTCTACCTCTTCTTTAAGGCCCTTTATATTGGTTTTGATCTTGACTTCTTCTTTGTCTTTACTTAGTACCAGCGCTAATGCTATTTCAGTTAAAGCCGTCTTTAACTTCGTGGGCCAGCTTTCTACCTTCAACTCAATCGTTTCCTGCATGGATTTCATTTGTATCAGTATCGCTATACCTTCAGTTTTATCCTCACTCTTCTTTCCCTCCACGATTTCATATTCTTCTTCTTTCCCTAGACCGAAATTTTCAATCTTTTTCCATAATTCATCTTCAATGTTCGTGAAAATTTTTTTAAAATTCCAGGAAGTTAATAGTTTTTTTCCTATAAAAGGTTCTCTCGGTATTATACTTGTTTCTTCTTTCTTTATTCTAAAGGTTCTCGTTATATCTTGAATGTTACTGTATATTTCTTTTTTACCGTTTACTATTATTCCTGATAAGAACCGTGTATGTATTTTTATTATTCCCGCATTTGTTCTAGTTGATATATGCTCATCGCAACCATTACATGCTCTTGTTATTTGATTTTCTTCACTATACCAATGCCTCAAAGTTGCCAAGTTTTCTTCTATCTTTCTTACTTTTCCTATCAGTCCTACACTATTAGTTACCCATTTATTCTCCTTCCAACTTTCGTTGGTTATGCACCTTATTGTAAACGGGTTTGGGACTATTAGTTTCAGTGATGGATTTTATTTATTTGTGATTAGTGTACATATTGCTTCAAACCATCTCGGTTTTCTACCCTTTATTATTTTTCCCAGATTGTGCGCTAGTCCTTTCCATGTTACAAAATTTTTGCACTCTCCATCTAATAATTGTTCTATATATTTTAAACCGTGCTTGTTCATGCTTGTTTTGATGTCATTCTTTTTCTCCATCTTTTTTAGGATATAATTAATTGATGTTCCTTTTTCCTTTAGTGGTTGTGGCCATACTTTGCGTTCGTTCACCAGTTTTATTTCCGTTTCATGCATTTCTTTTATTATTGCTGCGGTTCTAGAGAAATTAACTTCTTTAGGGAAGACTGGTTCCTCTTCCAGTATAGAAGTGTTCGTGTTTGCCGCGTTTTGTAGCTCTTGTAGGATAATAAAAGCTGGTGTCTCATCCCAATTCGTATTATTCATATCTTTCCATAGTTGATTCACGTGTTGTAAACGTTGTATATCTTTCGTCTTATTCATACCATATATGTTGTAGTGCCATAATAAAGTGTTAGGTGCTGTTCTTACAATTCTTGCTTTTTGCTTTACCCCTTTCATGATTTTCTTATCTATGGTCTCGCACATGGATTCTTTAATATATGTGTTTTGGCACCTATATGCTATTCTCGTCAATATCACACTATTAACTATGTATATATATTGTTTTTCTGTAATTCTGCTTTTATTAAGCCTGTCTATAGCTTCTTCCGCTTCTTCCTTTATTTTCTTGTTAATCTTGTCTTGATTCTTCTTTTCTTTGAACCAACATCCTAAGTATCTGAAGGGTTCATCTTGTTGCCTTCTTTCTAAAATTTGGTTTTCGAAAAACATCGGAGTATCGCCTCTTGCATTTGTTAGGAATATCGATTTGTTCGCATTAACCTTTATTCCTGTCATTTTATAGAAACTTGATGCAGTCTTTAAGATCTCTTCTAGTTGGCTTTTTGATTCGGCTATCCACAGTGAATCGTCCATATATGCCATTACTGATAAGCTGGTTTTGTATTCACTTCCTGTAGGTGTTTTTACGGACATCGAGAATCCCTCGAAATCCCTATCTATTTTTGCTATTAGTGGATCGTAATATATTCTCCAAAATATCGGGGTCATTGTCCCTCCTTGATCTAGGCCATCTTCTACTTCATATGCTTTGGTTTGTCCTAAATTCGTTAGCACCCTGTTTTTTCTTTTTTCCATTAAATTCTTTGTTAAATTTATGAATTTTTCTGGTATATTTATTCTTCGTAAAGCCTTCCATAGAAGTGGCAAGTGTACCGAGTCGTACGCTTTCGACATATCCTGTGAGACAAGCCAGTAGTCCTTCTCCTTTAGCTATGCGTATTCTTGTATGTTCGTTAACCATTGAATTGGCCCTGTAGTCGATGTGTTTGGTAAAGCTGAGTTATTCCTTATATTAAGAACTTTCTTCTGTCCTAAAATCTTGTTCAATCTTTTTGTTAGTATTTTCGTAAAAATTTTTCTTGAGTGTTCTATCAGCGTGATTGGTCTGGTTTGTGTTAAGTCACCCTCGAAGTCTTTCTTCTTTGGGATAGAGTATACCACTCCTTGCCTCTACGTGATCGGGACTGTCTCTTTAGCCAAACAAAAATTACATATTTCCAGAAAAATCTTTTTAGCTTCTAGTGGTAATTTCTTAATCATCTCGTTCAATATTCCTGATTCTCCAGTGGCTTTTCCATTTGGTGCTTCGCTTATTAGATTCTCTAGTTCTTCAAACTCTATTGGCGCGATTAATCCTTCATAATCTTCTTGTGCGATAGATGGAACTGAATTGTATTCCTTTTCCCACAATTTCCAGTGTTCTTCATCCGTTGGGTTACGTTTAGTCCAATTTTTAAAATGTTTTACGACTTCTTCTTTAATTCCTTTCTCATCAGTGATCACTTCATCAGCTTTTATTATATTGTCAAATGTGACTCTGTTTCTTTTCCTTTTTAAGATGCTATCTATCATTCTTTTAGTATTAGTTTGGAAGTTGTTTTGCCTTCTTTCTACTGCTAGGCTAATTTCTTCTCTTATTTCACTATTGTTTTCTATTTGCCTTGTTACGTGTATGGATTTCCTCAACTCTATCATACTTTCTACTAATTGTTTAATATTTTTGCTCCAGAGATCTTGTTCTTTAATATTGATAATTTCTATTCCCAACTTCGTTGTCAGAGTAACTATCTTCTTGTTAAACCTTTTTGTTACTTCTTCATAGGAAAGTGGAGAATGTGATTTTATTTCTTTCAAATTTCTTATAAGTTTATTTATCTTGACTAATACTTGGTATAGCTCTGATGCCTTCTTTGTTCTCGCCCCGAAATAGTTATTGTGTATCTTTAACCACTTGATATGTTTCTCGGCTGAGTGTTTTATGGCAATATATAATTTGTGCCAAGCTTTATTTAGGGAAGCTTCATCCGTTATCTTTTTTATTTCTAATGCTTCAATTTTCCGTTTTATTTCAGTTCTGAAGTCCTCCCATTTATCCTCGTCCATTTCACTATACTTAAAAACTTTTCTGGATTTCTTCTTTCTTTTTATCGCTTCAAACTTCCTCTTTAGCTTCCATTGTACTTTTATCATTCTATGGTCACTTCCTGAAGGCTCCACTTCTTCTATTATCAGATAGGACGTATCTACAACTATCTCCTCCGATGTCCATATATCATCAATCTGTGGCTCTATTTGGTCTCTTTTCCATGTATAATCCTGGATTTTGTTTACTTCTAATAAGCTTAACATCCTACTAATACTCATAGTCTTAAAAATCAGTGTTTTTCTTTTACTATCTGCACTTGCAATGTAATTATTGAAATCTCCCATTACTATTATCTTCATGTTTCTCTTGTTAGCGTCTGAAATCCATTTCTTTATTTTATCTTGTGTTTTAAGGGATATTTCTATTTTGTCTGATGGTAGGTATAGCGATATTATTCTTGTTCTCAAGTTTCCAGGTAGGAAGAAATCTATCATAATCGCTGTTCCCAAATAGCTTTCAATGTCGTGTATGTAATGTCTAAGATAAGGTTTGATGAGTAATGCAGTTCCCATTGCCGATTCCCTTTTTAAACCTAAATCTTCTGGGGTTGCCGCCGTGTATACATAATAGTACTGATTGAGCAAAGATCTTCTCAAATCTTCCTTTTGTGCCAATTTGGTCTCTGTTACACTCACAATATCTATACCCTCCTTGTTCAAGTACTCAAAAATTAATTGTCTCTTTAATGGCACATTCAAGCCTTGTACATTTAATGTTGAAATAGACAAAAATTCTATTTTTCCCTTTACTATTATCTTTGTTTTTTCAACTTTTTTCGTTTCTTCGTTTTTAATTGTTTTTTCTTTTTTTATCTTTACTTGCGTCTCGTTTTCTAATGTATTATTGTTATTATTATTCATCATGATTAATAATATTGTCCATTTCAACATCTTCCACCACTTCGTTTGTGATTTGTTGTTCGTCAAATATATCCCACTTTGGTTCAGGTAGTTCCTCTGTTTCAAAGATCCACTCAGGTATAGTACCCAATGGATATTTTTCCCTCAGGTAGTCCAGCGCTTCAGGTACTTTGTCTTGTGAGGTTATTGGAAAAGACCAATGGGACTCTGGTTCTTTTTGTTTTAAATCTTTATTTAGCTTCTCAAGATCGCTTGGGAAGCCGTTTATCTCTGAATCCACTTCATTTTTATTATCTCCATCTTGAATACAAATCCAATCTTCTGGTACTTTATGGAAGAAATAGTGTTCTCTTAGAGCCTGAACTGCTATTCTTAACTCTTTCGTGCTTGTAATCGGGACCGTTAAATTCACCTTCTTCACCTCCTCCCACTCTTCAGGTAAGTCTTCTAATTGTGTATAGTTTACCTCTATATATTTCGCCGGCATTGGATTTGGTATTCTATAATAACTCGGAATAGATTTTATAAAATTCAAAGCCTCAGTTCTACTTTTTATCGGGAAACCCTCCTTAACATTGATTTTTAAATCCCTTGGATTCTCGGGTAACCTCTTCTTATTAATCACATAGTCATTTGGGAGGTATTTGAATGCGTAGACTTTTCTCAGTTTGTTCACATGTTCTTTAAAGTCTTCACTATCTTTAGGGCAGAAAGGAAACATTCTTCTCAAGCTCGGTGTCAACTCCTGATAGGTCAAAGGCAACTCCAATTTCTTTGGTGGTAAGTCAAAAAATGATTCTGGTAATTGAGAGAAAATATAGAACTTTCTTAAATCCTGTTTCCAATCCTTAACCTTCTTTAGATCAGCTCTATCTGTTACAGGAAAAAATTTTTTAAATTCCTCTCTTAGTTCGCTTGGATAACTCGGGATCGGAATTCTTGAATCTTTTATGTAGGACTCCGGTAATCGGTCAAATTTATATATCCCTCTCAGACCACTCACAACTTCACCCGTGAATCTTCTGTCCCGAATTGGTAAAGTGTATTCTAAAGCTTCTCTAATCTCTTTCGGAATCAAATCATAATGCTCCGGTAGTTGAATCAATAAGTCACTCTTCAACTCATTTATTCTCTTTCTCAACTCTTCAAATTTTAAATCATTCTGTAATCTTGCAAAACCCGCCACGAAAAATATCAATTGTGTTATCTCAAAACCATCCAAAATGATAAAATCAGTATTAGTCAGAAAATCGATTCCCAATTTCTTTCTCAATTTATCGTAGATCTGGTCTTTATTTTTCTTGTTAATGACATATGCCCCATAAGCTTGTTTGTATCTATCTGTAGCTCTCCCCAGTAAGTGCATGAATTCATTTTGATGTGCCGGACGAGTCTCATGTCTATTTGTAAAGCATCTAAAGAAAGCCTTATCCTGATATTTTAGCTTGGTCCCGATAGCTGGTGGTATTTCCATACTTGTTGTTTTAGTTTCCAACTTGTGTTTTACAAAACTTACAATTGACTCTTGTGACTTGAAAGCTTCGATTATCTTGTCTATGCTTCATTCATTGGAATTAAACGAATCTTTAATCGCTTTACTCTTCGCTCTCCAAACTTTGTTTTTTAAAACTCTACTTTTATTTCGTCTTTCTTCTAATTGCTGCTTATCTAAGTTCTTTCTTCCTGTTACTACCGCACTATATAAGAGTGGTTGTTGTTTCTTTTCGTTCTGAATTTTATCTACCATTTCTGTAGCAGTTCCTTTTTGTTGTATTTCCTCTTCTACCTCCATATTGTTAACTATTCCTTCGTTATTGCTAATGACCTCATCATGTGACAAGGTTTGTTGTTTTCCTGTCGATGATTCCAGAACATTAATTATTGATGACGTATTACTCTCGATTTGGTCGTTTGTTGTGATCAACTGAAATCCTGATGAAATCATATCCCAGATTTGGTCATTTGTTGTTGTCGGCTGAGTTACTGATGTCGTTTGTTGTGACGATAATGTCATTTCATCAATTTGCATGTTTGAGTCCATTTGTGTGTTTTCCGTACTATCAACTTCTATTTCTCTGTAAGAACTCTTTAATTTCTTTACACTGTTTCCTTCACCATGATTATTTAATATTTCATTACAGCTTTTCTGAACTGCCTCAAACTCCTCATCTGGATCCATATCGAGTTCAAAAACTTGAAAGGGCCAAAGGCCCTCTTTTCCGTTTGTTGTTGTTAGAGACCCTTTAGTTATAGTCGTTCTCTTCCTCTTCTTATTCAGTTTGTTCACTGGCTTAAAGTTCTTCTTGGTTGTTGTTAATTAATTAATTATTTAGTTAATAAAATTATATATTTAATACGTTTTGGTTACGATTTTCCTCTTTTTCTACTATACTGTTTTTGTTTACTTAGAATTTACAGATGTACGGGAAAGAGTTATTTTGATTTTTTAATTTAAAAATTTTTTAAAAACAATTAAATCAACAAATTATATAATTTTTTTTTATAAATATACTGTCTAGCTATTCAAATAACATATATATTTTTTTAATTACTACAGTGCAGGCATCCTTAAACCAACAAGTATTTTATATAGGCGGCCAAATTTTTAATATATGTTGTGTAACCTTACACAAAATAAAGCAATATTATTGGATAATATAAATATTAGAATATAAACCAACATTAATAAAAAAATTTTTTTATAATTTTGCCAAAATTATAATAATTTTAAATAATTTTGGCCAAAATTAAAGTGGCCAAATTTGTAAATTTATCAATAAAATCGGGTAATTTTAAAAGATTATAACTTGATTAAATTCTAATTAACTTAAAAAATTAACTTTATAACTTTGTTCTTTAGGTTTGATTTTATTATTTTATAAAGAGATTTGGTTCATAACTATTCTAGTTTTTTATTTATAACCTTTTAAAGATCATGTATTTTATACGTTGATTTAAGGATGCCTGCACTGTAGTTAATAGAAAAAATGCCATTGGGAATCTTTGATACACGGCACACCTAAATAGAATATTAAGTATAAATAAAAATATCATAAACAGAAAAAAATTAGTACTTACTATATACTAACTTTAATTTATTCAATTGAACTACCAGAATATATGAGATGTCCACTATATAATTTAAAACAATCTGATTAGTTAATTTAGATACTAAGATATAAAAAACGATTAGTTTAAAACCAATAGATATTAAACTCATTAGACTAATAAAATTTACTAGGGTTCCGCAATTTGATTTGATTTTCAAATATTTGAATCAAATATTTGATCAAATTCAAATTCAAATTTGACTATATTTGATTTGATCAAATTCAAATATAGTCAAATTTGATTTGATTTAACAAATATTTGATTTAATTTGAAAAATACTATTAAAAATTCAAATTCAAATAAAATTCAAATTCAAATATTTGAATCAAATCAAATTCAAATCAGGGTCAATTTGATTTGATCAAATTCAAATTGATCCAATATTTGATTTGATTTGAATTTGAGGAACCCTAAAATTTACAATAAACCATTAGGCAATTAGACAATAATTTTTTTAATTAGACTATATCTATTTATATTCTTGCACAGTAGCACTTTTATATTTTATTTTTTTTGGGTTGTCTTTGTTTTTTTTTGTTTCATTTTTTATTTCTTGGGTTTGTTATATTATTTGACTTTGTTTTGGTTTTTTATTTAAATAGTATTATTTGTTACTTTTTAATCTTTTTTTTTATTTTTTTATATAAAAAGTTTAAGAAAAATTTTTTTTAAACTGGTAATCCTGCTTTTATTATAAGAGGAAGTAACAAGTTACATATTTTTAGTTACGGTAAGTTACTGTACTATACCACAATTATCCGTCTGCTAACTAAAATCCTCCTTTATCTAATAAAAACTTACTCAATACCGAAGTACTCAGGTGCGACCTGCCATGACAACTAGTTCTTCTCTTACAGGGACCTGCAACTCATTGCAAGTAGTCTGTATTCACCGAATAGCTGCTATTAGCCTTGTCAATACCACCTTTTTCTTTAAATCCTTTTCACCTAGCTTCGATAGTGGAATAATTTTACTCAAAATCCATCACAAGAAAAAAAAAGAAAAATAAAACTAAAATATAAAGAGAAGTATAAAAAGAGGGCAACTACTAAACCTAAACGAGATACCAAATAAAAAACAAATAAAAGAAAAGAAAACAAGATAAGAAAAACAAAGAAAAGACTAATTAATCTCGACAAATATGAAACGAAATAAATAATCTATAAAAATTATATAATACTATATAGGCGATCTACCCAAGTATTATATGTTAAAGTTAAGCAAAAGAAGAAAAAAAACAGAAACAGTAAAGTTCGCCTTATAGCATGGTTTGTAAGAAATTTCTGCAAACGGTCCAAAACATCTCTGACATGTCATTTACTATTTATATCGCAGCTGATGACTACTCATGACATCGATTCCAAATAGGTAGGCATTCCCGATTGGAAGGAGTAAACACTGCTGATCTTTTGGAGGGTAAGCCAAAATGCCCACTTTGTTAAAATTTCGAAAATACCAAAGGAGCGAGAGGGGAGTACACCAAGTTGTAAAGACTTGAAAAAGTTGCGCTATACAGAATATAATATCTAACCAAGCACTTTTGTATGTTTTCACATCCAAAAATCTTGACAAAACTAGCTACTACTTCTTCGCTTAGTAGTTTTTCAGACTTCCGCTAAGAGGCCTCGCTTAGGTGAGTCCTCTTTTTCAACTCTATTTCAGTAACGATTACTTTTAGTTCCATTGAAACCAAATACTTAGTGAATGGCCTTGAGCCCTAGCTGCTGAAAGTAGAGTTTTGTTGCATGTTATATATAATAACTATATAGTTTTCATAGAACAGCTTTCTTGAAAAATTGGTGCAAAGAATCATCAGAAAGAGTTGTTTTAATTTGTTTGTCCCACCTAATTTCTTTCAAACTTCTTCCACCTAGATCCTGGCAGAAAAGTTAAACAACTACTATCTGCAACTAACAAGAAAGATAAAAAAAAANCATAGAACAGCTTTCTTGAAAAATTGGTGCAAAGAATCATCAGAAAGAGTTGTTTTAATTTGTTTTTTCAAGAAAAATTTTTTAAAAAGACTTGATTATAAAATAAGATAGCTAATATTTAGTTATAAAGGAAGTGCAGTAAATTATGTAATTTATTAGAAGTGAAGAAGTTCTTACTTTATTACATTCTATATATATATAGTAAAATAGCCAATAATATTGAAGTATTTATTATAATAAAAACTTTTCCTTTTTAATAGGCTCACCAATACTTTTGAATTAAAAATATATGAATACAAGATTTAATCCTAAAACAACTACTCAAGAGTTAGCAAAATATTAAAGTTTAAACCCACCTAGCTGCCTTAAAGATGCCAAGCTGTGCTTGTTATACTAATTTTACAAGAAATTAAAAGCATTTAGCTAATCCTATCAAAATAAAATTCTCTTTAAATCCTTTTTATCTAGATCGATGTTTGGAATATGTATATCCTTAATCAAATATACAAGAAAAAAAAAAGTAAAAGAAAAAAGAAAATAAAAAAAAATATAATATAAAAAGCATTTAAACCTAAATAGAGACCCAAAAAACAAAACAAAGAAAAAAGATAAAAAAAAAAAAACAATGAAAATTCTGTAATAACTAAGGCTAAGCAGGACCCTGAATAATCTATATGATATAGAGTAAGGGGCATGTGAAAATTTTTGGGCATGCCCAGGGGGTATGCCTTGAACTAAAGGCATGCCCTTCAGGCATACCTTTATAATTATATATAGCTATTCTTGTATTATAACTTATAGAACCACTTGATTATTTTATGTTACGGCTGATGCTAAAGCTGGCTGATGCTGAAGCTCAGGAGTCTCGATTGAAAACTATAAGCCCTGCTAAAATCCGCATATACTCTATAAATATAAAATCTACACCCAAACCCTACCCTAACCCTATAAGACAAAAGCAAAAAAAACATCCAAAAAAAATTTTAAAATTTTATATTAAAATAGGCCAAAGCTTCAGCATCAGACATGATATTTTATAAATACTAATTTTTATAAACAAATTTATTTCAATGACTGTTTTTTATTAACAACTTATTTTATAAACAAAATAATTATAGTTATTGTGATTTAGAATTAGAATCAAGATTAGTATAATTTATAAAAAAAAAAAGCTTTATATAAACTGTTTAAAAACTGAACTTATTTGCAAATTAATTGTTTATAAAATAATTATTGATAAAATAATATAAATCTTATTTATCAGTACAAAAAAACTTAAAATAATTTATTAAAGTCCAGATATAGATCTTGATAAATATATTTGCTCTGATAAAATGCAATTATAGAGGGTTTACTATATAAATATTATCTTTAGAATAGTTAATATTATTAACTAATTAGAAAATATATTTGCTTAATATATACTTTTTAAATATCAAATGAAATAGGCATGCCTTCTAGCTTAAAGGCATGTCTCTGAGCATGCACATGGGCATGCACAAGGGGGGCATGCTCAAAAACCCTGTGCCTTTCATCCTAATGTGATGTCATATTTGAAAAATAGCTAATGAAAGGCCATTTTTTAAAAAAGATTATATTTGAAAAGTAGGTATTGGAAAAAAAGGTTATATTTGAAAACCACTAAATGGCAAAAAAGGTATATTTAAAAGAATGCTAATGGGGGTAATTTTTATAAATGTTATATTTGAAATGTGCTAATGAAAAATCTGGGCTATAATAGTAACCTGGCAGGTAAAAAAGAGAGAAAAGTAAAAGAGAGAGAGAGGTAAAAGAAAGAGAGAGGTAAAAAGGAGAGAGGGGTAAAAGGGAGAGAGAAGAGAGAGAAGAGTAAAAGAAAGAGAGAGGTAAAAGGAAAAAAGGGAAGAAAGGGTAGAAGGAAAAAAGGGGTAAAAGGAAGAGGGAGGTAAAAGAAAGAGAGGGGTAAAAGAGAGAGAGAGGTAAAAGCGTGAAAGGGGTAAAAGGTAAAAAGGAGAGAAAGGTAAAAAGAAGAGAGGAATAAAAGGGAGAGAGGGATAAAAAGGAGAGAGGGTAAAAGAGAGAAAGGAGTAAAAGGAAGAGAAGGATAAAAAGGAGAGAGAGGTAAAGGGAGAGAGGAGTAAAAGAGAGAGAGGAGTAAAAATTGTGCAAAACGGATTTTTTTTTTTTTTTTAAGTTTTTTTGTACAATTTGTGGTATATATATTTATGATCCTTGGTAGTTTGTGGATTAAATGGGCTTAAAAGATTTTTAACTTTTCAAATTTTT